>RJWM01016961.1:0-44240 GCA_004363535.1 Dasyprocta punctata | reverse complement strand
TTAAAGGAAGAGATTTTTATTTTGCCTCATGGTTTGTAAGTTTCAGTTCGTGGTCAGCAGTCTTACACATAGAAATGGCATGGAGCAGGGCCTGGCAGAAGAAAGCTGTTCCCATCATAGTTATCAGGAATCAGAGAGTAAAGGGCAGAGCCAGGGAGGGAGGCACACTGTTCCAGCACATGGTCCCAGTGATCCACCTATAACTATGCCCTAGGTGCTAACTGTAAGTCTGTAGCACCTCATAGTGTAACCACCTTCAAAAAGCCCTGCCTCTCAGAATATATGGCTACCTGTGGATATTCTCGATCTATACCATATCAATATACAAGTTTGCATGTCTGTTATATGAAAGAAACTGATATAAAATTTATTCTTGAGGATCTTAATAAACTTATTGGTGTAGAATTTTGCCTACAGCTCAACATTAAGCTTATCATTTGCCACTGGTGGGCATTGGTAGTATTAACAGACAACCTTGATGCACGGTAACACTTCCATTATGGATTCCATCACACCAGTCATGTGCGCTGTTCTAATTCCCAGGTTCTCAACCCAGATTTGTTTCATTATATCTCAGTTTTGTGCAGAATTCTTCCACAGTCTGTAATGGGCGACACTTCTGAAACATTGTTAACTCCCATCATAAAGGAATGAGCTTTGAAAATTCATTCTAGGGGATGTTAGGATCTTGGCTTTCATTCCCTTAGTAACTACTGCTTACCCCTTGGGCCCTCAAAAGAGTGTTTTCTAACAGCTAACAAACTCTTTAAAGAGTTTCTTAAATTCGAATGACATATTTTGCCTTTTGTATGATACATCTTCTACTTGGCTGATCTTGTTTCTCTGATTCCTAAGTACCATAAATTAGGAACAAATAAATTAATTTTTTTGAAAACAAGCAGTCTAAGGATGTTCATAGATTAACTCACGAGTTTGTAAAATATTTCATTTTTAGTGATCTTCCACAACCTCAACCCTCAAATTTGAAACTCATTGCCTACCTTGCCTCCCTCCATGATTCCATCAACCTATTTTTTTGATGCTGCCAATTACATACAATATTTTATGTTTGCTATTTTTCATTTCTTCTTATGGAAGAATGTCTGGGAACACAATATGCGTGTAACAGTTCATAAACATAATTCATCTCCACTTCCGTTGCATAATGCTTACAAAATTTTATCAGTAAGCATTATTATTCTTATACAAATTAAGTAAAAATGTTCACAAAAATACATTATTTTCCAAATTTTCCAATGCTAGTAAGTGGAAAACAAAAAAGACATATGTAAAACTTCTTTTTGATGATACTATGCCCTTTTCATTGCACATTCCCTAATTATATGAATGTTAATAAATGTTAGTGAAAGACAGATGCTGATAGGTATAAGTTATCTCATGTCATTTATCTTTTATAGTTCTGCATGCCTCACAACAATTTCCATACATACCCCAACTCCATATTTAGGGACAGAATTTACTGATGGAATTTCAGACATTCATCATCAGTGTCATTTTTTTCCTCTGGGGGATTATGATGTTTTATTTGAAATACAATTCTGTCTCAGCCTCACAGAATGCTGAGATTAGAGACAACTAGATTTTAGCTATAACTTCAATAAAAATTTAAGTTATATTTCCTACGTTTAAAAAAGAAACATTTATGTCCAATTTGTATCTATTCTGCACTTTAAAGCTCAGCTTTTCAGATTATCTAAACTTAATTTTCCAGAAGTACTCTTAAGTTTTTTATATCTGCTATCATGTTTTGAATTTTTACAACCTCGCTACATTTTTAACATTCTCTTATATAACAATTTGTACATTTTTTCATAGGTTGATTGATTTTTTAAAAAAAAATATTTTCCCTGTATCTCTTTGGGCTCTAACTTTGATATTTGAATCTTTTTTGTGTGTATCTTGATTCTTCTCCGTTGCTTGAGGGGGGAATCACTGTGATGTTACTGGAAAGCACCCTGCAGGCCAGAGGGTTTAGCAGTCATGGTGGTCACGCTGCGGTGACTCCTTTTATGTGCAATTCTGTGCTGAACTTTTGACACTAATATCTTCAAGGTATTCATCTGCAACTTTTATGCCAGCTTACATGGGCTGTGGTCAAGTGGGAGAAGAAGGCATTCTGCAAATTAGCATAATTCATCCCCATATTTACCACATTTCTTTCACTTTCCATGATATCTGGTGTCCTTCACGTAGGGACCTTCAGTCTTATCCTCCCCAAAGGTAGAAAAAAATTATCCAGTCTTTTGCACACTACAAGAAATATCAAATTACTTCTCAAGTTGACTTTATTTCATTTTACTTAATGTACCACCCTATCTTAAGTTCTTCTTTTCAAATTCCTGAACTTCAAATATTTGACCTCACAAATATTTGAATAAAACAAATGTTTTCTTGAGCAAGGATCATGTCTTCTTCTTCCTGTTTTCATTGCCTCTACCATCCACTGTTTGCTAAGTACTATCGCAAAGAGTAACAAAAGGTATTTGAAAACGGAACTTAGTAGCATTAAGGAAAGATATTATATTGACAGAAAAAAGAGAAAATAAGGTAATTCTTGAATTTTTATTTACTTGACCAAAAAAAAAGGTCGAAGTAATTGTAACAAATTGGGCTATAGGGTAATGCTTTGTTTTATGAGCACCTCTGTTCATGAACACCTCTGTTCCCAAACAGAAGTTTTTGGCAAAGTTGTACTTCAGCTTAACTCTGCATCAGATAAAGGACACAAGCCTGATCATTTTCCTCTCTCACATGTGGTCATAGCTTTCTCTAGTCTATGTCGTGGTTGCAGATAGACCTGTGCAAACTTGCTGTGGAGATCTTTTACTTTTTTGCACATACACTGCTGTACAGTGTTAATTAATCCAGCACTGTTACAAAAAATAAGTATAGTGCAAGCACCATGGTGAAAAGAAAATTCAGAATGGTAATGAAGGTGACAAGAACGTACAGAGCAATAATGAAGCTAATAAGAAAGTATAGAGCAAGGATGGTAGAAATGAAATTGTAGGGAAGCATCAGGGTGGTATTAGTGTGACTGATGTGGTCTTGGAGTACAAGATGGCAAAGACAGGGCTGGAAATTTATCTTAGTGGCATAAGCACCTTCCTAGCAAGCACAAGGTCATGAGTTCAATCCCCATCCCCCACCAAAAAAAAAAAAGATAGCATAGCAAAGTCAACAATCTCGACTATTTCTAAGAATACAGATGCAATCCAAGAAACTGACTTTGCAGAAGTTGTGAAGATGTTAAACAACCTAAACATGCAAGTGCTTTAAGAGGTGGAAAAGCTTTTATTAGTGTGGTTGATTGAGAAACAGCTGGCAGATAATAGTATTAGTGAGGCTGTGATCTGTAAAAAAGCCAGGAAATTGCACAGTTATTTGCTACAAGAAGACCCTTCTGCAAGTGCAACAAGTGATGAATTTAAATCCAGTAGAGTGTGATTTGATAAATTCCACAGAGGAAGTGGCATCCACAGTGTGATAAGACATGGCGAGGCTTCCAGTTCTGACAAGGCTGCTTCACAACCTATGAGAGAATTTAAGCAAGTCAGAAGGCAGAAAGATATGTCAGTAAACAAGCGTTCAAGTGCAATAAAACAGGGCTCTTCTGGAAGAAGATGCTGAACAGAACCAATGCCGCACAGGAGGAAGGGACACTGACAGAGCACAGGTTCATGAAGGACAGACTATACCTTTTGCTCTGGGATAACAAATGGTGATCTGAAGATTAAGCCACTCCAGTTGTACCATTCCCAACTTCATGCATATTCAAGGAACAGAATGTGAACAAGGCCAGACTCCCTGACATGTGGAGGGCCATTGCAAAAGCTAGGGTCATGAGTCAAGGGGTGTTCACACTCTGTTAAGAAGTATCTGTCTGACAACTGACTGTCTGAAGGTACCTTCTTCTGATGGACAGCACCCCAGCACACTCTCCAGCTTTGGTGAATGATGTGGGCACTGAATCAGGACACTGATCTAATTTCATAAAGGTCAAGTTCCAACCCACCAACACCTCTTATACAGCTCATATATCAACAGGTCACATGTAACTTCAAGATGTATGTGAAGACACTCTTCACCAGGTGTTTTAATGTCACTGAAGAGATGTCTGTGACACTGACAGAGTTCTACAAGAAACATTTCAATGATCTCCACTGCTCATTTGCAAAGCCTGGGAAGAGGTCACAGAACTGACCTTAAACCCAACCTGGAGGAAACCATGGCCAGAATGTGTCACTGAATGTGACTTTGAAGAACCTGATACACAGGTAGTGGAGGAGATTGTGTCCATGGGCAAGAGTATGGGTCTGGACTTTGATGGGCCACACATAGAGGAGTTTGTTGAGGACTGTAAGGAGGAGCTGATGATGGAAGAACTTGCTGAACTCCAGGGTGACTAGCAGAGAGCACTCATGAGCAAAGGAAAGACAGGGAGGAGGTTAGCAGTGGTGCGATAAAATGTATTACTGAAAAATGGAATGAGTGGCAGGATTTCATTAAGAAGCACCAACCTAACATGACTGTAATGGGCAGAATATTTTATCTGGTGATAACATGGTTTCTCATTTAGGGAGGGTTATGCAGCACAGGAAAAATAAAGTGTGACATTAGACAGATTTTTTGTCAAATTTGACCCAATGACTGAGAGAAAAAGAAGAGAAGGAACCCCTGAATTAGATCTTCCCAGTGTCCTTATGGAAAGGGATTCTCCCTCCAAACAGTAACCTCCACTTCACCTTCCTTCCTGTTCTTCAGAAACTTGTGGGGAAATTTAAAATTAAGTCCATGAACCTTGGTACCACTGTATACCACTCAGTTTATCTTTGTTGACAGGTGGGACAATACTGACTGCAGTAACAGAATTCTTGACCAAAAATAAACTAGATATGAGTTGTGCTAGTCAATATTCTGCTATTATAAATAATACCTGAGATAATCAACATATAAAATAAGCAAAGCTTTATTTTCCATGACAGAAATTCCCATCTGTGACATTGGCCTTGTTGAATTGGGCAATACAGCATCATGATGAGACCCCATAGCAGATTAGAACCACATACCTTATGGCTAGGTTGGTAAAAAGAGTGAAAGAAAGGGGCTGGGGTTTCTCTATCCCTTTTGAGTACATATTCTCAATGATCAAAAGATGTCCAACTTGGCCCAGTCTCTTACTGGTTCCATCACCTTAAATAGTGTGACATTGGGGACCAAATATTTACAGTATGGCCCAAGGCAGTATGTTTATCTGAAACATGACACTGTGTGTTGTTCTTACAGCACTACAGCTGAAGATAACTATTCTAGGAACTCTCATCCTGGCAGGGACATCGTGTTCATTTCTTCCTTCTTCCTATATCAGTGATTCTATGACAATAGCAGCATCTCAAAGCATGATTCCAGAAAGCACCATCCAAGGGAATAAGAAAGCCTAGGACCAGAGAGCACATCCTCTTCCATTTTTCTGTCTCTGTCTTACTGTAGCTTTGTTGCTTTCTCTTTCTCTCTCTCTCTCTTTCTCCCTTTCACTCTCTGTCTCTGTCTGTCTGTCTGTCTGCCTCTCTCCCTCTCTCTCTCTCTCTCTCTCTTTCTCTATCTTTCTCTCTCTCTCCCTTTCTATCTCTCTGTCTCTCTCTTTTTCTCTCTCTGTCTCTGTCTGTCATCTGTGTCTCTCTCTCTCTCTCCCCTCTCTCTGACTCTTTGTCCCTCTCCCACTCCCTACCCTCCCTATCTCTCTATCATACAGAGGTGGAGGTGGGAGGGAGAATTTCCATCATCATCCCTGACAGAGTTCTCATCATATGCCATTGACCAGAATTGGGCAACCTGAAAATAAAAATATTGTGAAAGTACCTTGGTTTTTGTGTTTTCCAGACAGAGATTCTATTGATGTAATTGTCTTCTTATCTCTTCTTCCACAACTTGCTTTCGTTGCATGAACCTGGTGTCTTTTTACTAGACTCGTCATTGCCCTTTTTACATTTACATTTAGAAAAAGTTCAAAGAGATTTGTTAATCATGATACAAATTAAATAGTTGCCATGCTAAAAACATAGCCATTTTAACTGGGGTAATTCAGCTGATACTAAAAATTTCAGCTTCAGTAGCAGAACCATCCTGGTATCAGTACTATTGACTTATCCAAAAGTTTAAAACTGAAAATCAGCTCCAGAGGCTCTGAACTCCTCACAGCCAGACTCAAGGTCCTAGTGGTATCACACTCTGGGGTGCATTCTGCCTAGCCACCTGGATCCTGGGGATTCCTACCCTCACCCAGTAAGGCAGAAGGTCCAATGACATATTCCAGGGGTGTGTCTCTGCTAACCACCTGAGTTGCAGAGGTTCTGAACGCTACACAGTCAAGTTCTAGGCCCCAGAAACAAGCTCCAGGGTTGTGACCCTGTTAGTCACAGGGAGGATACAAACTTTGTCCAGCCCAGCGTCCCAGAGCAGCTCAACAAAGTACATTAGGGGATCACATGGCCAGCATCACAGACCACAGAACACAAGGATCCAGTGCCATAGTCTGGGGGTGTGCCCCAGCTAGCCACAGAGATATTGGAGGATTGAAGCTCTACCCAGCACAGTTCTATTGCAATCCATTAGGAGGCTGCCTGCCCAGCCACACAGGTCCCAGAAGAAAATGACAAAACAAAAGATCAAGAGACAGTCTCAATCCCACAGCCAACTGAGAACAAACCCAACAGACGCTGAAATGGAAGACACTGGGAATCATGCAACTGAACTTTCTGAAATGATAGCAACTGAAGTAAAGAAACAACTTCATGAAGCTATAGAGGAACTCAAATCAGAAATAATCTCACAGCTAAAAAATGAAATGACAATCATTATGAAAGAAATGCTGAGTCTATCTAAAGACGATCAAGATAAAAATATAGAAGAACATAAGAAAATGATGGAAACTTTGAATGAACAAAATAAGACACAAATAGAATGCATGAAACAGATTCAAAGGAAAATTCAGGAAATGAAAAATTCCACTGTAAGTTTGCAAAACCGCTTGAATGAAGCTGAAGATAGAGTCTCAGAGCTTGAAAATAGCATGGAAGCTTACGATCATGAAAGAAAAGACCTCTTAAAAATAACAAGGAATAAGGAAACAACAATTTAACAGCTGCAAGATCATGCCAGGAGAAATAATATAAGATTAATAGGCATCAATGAAAAAGCAGAGGTTAATAATAATGACCTGCAAAGACTGTTTGAAGAAATAATAGCAGAAAATTCTCCAAACGTGAAAAGTGAATCTGATATACAGGTAAGTGAGGCATACAGAACCCAGATTAATGATAACCAAAATAAACCTTCACCAAGACATACAATAATTAGGGTATCAGAAATACAGCATGAGAACAAATACTAAAAGCTGTCAGAGAAAAGAAACAGATTACTATGAAGGAAAGCCTATCAGAATCATGGCAAACTTCTCAACAAAAACCTTTAAGTCAAGAAGAGATTGGAGTGAAGTATTTCAAATCCTGAAAGAAAAACTTTCAACCCAGATTGATGTATACTGCAAAACTATCTTTAAAAATTGATGGAGAAATAAGATACTTCCATGACAAAGAACAACTGAAGAAATTTATGGTCACTGAACCAACACTACAAAGAGTACTGAAAGACACTCTAGAAAGAAACAAAGATGACTGCAGTCTTAAGAACAACAACAAAAGGAAACCACTAAGCAGGGCAAACAATTAAACAGAAAATGTAGAAAACCAACAGCAGAGAGATACCAGGACAGGGATGAGTCAGTATGTATTAGTTTTATCAATCAATGTAAATGGTCTCAACTCACCAATAAACAGAAACAGACTGGCAGAGGGGGTTAAGAAACAAAATCCAACAATATGCTATACAAAAGAAACACATTTAACTCAAAAGGAAACTCACAGACTAAATATCAAAGGATAGAAAACAACACTCCATGCAACAGGAACCCAGAAAAAAGCAGGGGTAGCTATTATGTTTGTAGACACTGTGAACTTCAAACTGAGAATGATCAAAAGAGATAAAGAAGGTCACTACATATTTGTTAGGGGAAAACTTTAAGAGGAAGAGATTACAGTCATAAATATATATGCACCAAATGTGGGAGCACCCAACTATATAAGATAAATCTTAATAGACATGAAAAACCAAATAATAATGCAGTAATGACCAGGGACCTTAACACTCCATTATCACAAAGGGACAGATCAACAAAACAAAAATTCAGTGATGAAATAACAGAACTAAATCAAACTTGTGAACAAATGAACCTAGTAGATAAGTCCCGAGTGCTCCACCCATCAACATCAGAATACACATTCTTCTCAGCTGCACATGGATCATTCTCTAAAATAGAGCATATACTGGTCCACAGAACATGCTTACATAAATGCAAAGGAACTAAAATAATTCCATGCATAGTATCTGATCATAGTGCAATAAAATTGGAAATTAATGACAAAAAACCCCACAAGAACCCCATCACACATGGATATTAAATAGTACTCTCCTAAACAGTTATGGGTCACAGAAGAAATTACAGAAGAAATAAAACAATATCTACAATCGAATGAAAATGCAGATACATATTATCGGAACCTGTGGGACACAATGAAAGCAGACCTCAGAAGGAAATTTATAGCACTAAACTTCCACATCAGAAAAATAGAAAGAACACACATAAACAACCTAATGATGCACCTCATACTTCTAGAAACAGAAGAGTAAGTCAAATCCAAAGCCCAAAGCAGGGAAGAAATTATCAAGATCAGAGCAAAAATTAATGCAATTGAAACTAAGAAAGCCATACAAAGAATTAATGAATCAAAGAGTTGGTTTTTTGAATGAATAAATAAAATTGATAATCCCCTAGCCAAACTTATCAAAAAGAGGAAAGAAAAAACTCAGTTCCAATAAGAAATGTGAAGGGTGAAAGCACTACAGACACTGTGGAAATACAGAAGATCATCAAAACCTATTTTGAAAACCTTTACTCACATAGATTCGATAAGACAGAAGAAATGGACAGAATCCAAGAAAAAAAGCTGAATCAAGAAGATGTAAAACTGCTGAATAACCCCATTTCAGCTAATGAAATTGAAAATGTAATTAGAACCTTACCAACAAAGAAAAGCCTGGGCCCTGATGGATTCACTGCTGAATTCTACAAGACATTAGGGAAGACTTAATGCCAACATTCCTCAAACTCTTCACTGAAATTGAAAGGGAAGCAAGTCTCCCTAACTCGTTCCTGGAGGCAAGTATTACCCTCATACCAAAACCACAGAAAGACCCAGCCAAAAAAGAAAATTATAGGCCAATTTCCCTAATAAACATAGATGCAAAAATGCTCAATAAAATACTGGCAAATAGAATACAGAAAGTTATCAGGAAGATTATACACCATGATCAAGTGGAATTCATCTCAGGAATGCAGAGATGGTTCAACATATGCAAATCAATAAATGTAATACTCCATATCAACAGGGCCAAGGACAAGAATCACGTGATCATCTCAATAGATGCAGAAAAAGCTTTCAACAAAATTCAACATCCACTCATGATAAAAACCCTACAGAAAATTGGAATAGATGGTCTCTACCTCAACCTGATAAAAGTCGTATACCATAAACCAACAGCCAACATATTACTAAATGGAGAAAAATTGAAAACTTTCAACCTAAAATCAGGAACAAGAGAAGGATGCCCATTATCACCACTCCTATTCAATATAGTTCTGGAAATATTAGCCAGAGCAATTAGACAAGAGAAAAAAATAAAGGGAATACGAATAGGAAAGGAAGAAGTAAAATTATCACTCATTGCAGGTGATATGATACTCTACGTAGAAGACCCCCAAAAATCATTTGAAAGAGTTCTAGATGTAATAACGAAACTCAGTAATGTTGCTGGATACAAAAATCAATAGCATTCTTGTACACAAACAACAAACTCACTGAGAGAGGAATAAGGTAAACCACACCCTTCCCTATATCATGCAAAAAAATGAAATTCTTAGGAATCAATCTAACAAAGGAAGCAAAAGATCTATGCACTTAAAATTGCATTACTCTGAAAAAGGAAATTAAAGAGAATTTCAGAAAATGGAAAGATATTCCCTGTTCATGGATGGGAAGAACAAACATTGTGAAAATGGCCATTCTCCCAAAATTGTTATACAGATTTAATGCAATCCCAATCAAAACACCACTTGCATACCTCACAGAGCTAGAGAAAGCATTCCTGAAATTCATCTGGAACCAGAAGAGACCTAGAATACCAAAGGCAATTCTAGGCACAAAGATAAGGCAGGAGGCATCACAATCCCCAGCTTTAAACAGTATTACAAAACTACTGTGATAAAATCAGCATGGTGCTGGAATCAAAGCAGACCTGAAGATCAATGAAATAGATTAGAAGATACAGCCACAACTACAAACACACTCAGCCACCTCATCTTTGACTAAGGGGCCAAACATGTACATTGGAAGGAAGATAGTCTCTTTAACAAATGGTGCTGCAAAAACTGGCTTTCTATTTGCCGTAAACTAAAACTAGATCCATGTCTATCACCATGCACTAAAATAAAGTCAAAATGGATCAAAGATCTGAATATTAAAACAGAGACACTAAACTTACTAGAAGACAGAGTAGGTAAAAATCTTGATGACATAGGAGTAGGCAGAGAGTTCATGAAAAAAATCAAATTGCACGGGAAACACTTTCCAGAATCAACAACTGGGATCTCATCTTACTAAAAAGTTTTTGCATGTCAAAGGAAATCTCCAACAGAATGAAAGGAAAACCCATGAACTGGGAAAATATCTTAGCCAATTGTCCATCAGACAAAGGACTTCTATCTAAAATATATAAATAATTGAAAGAAATCAGGTCCCTAAAATTCAAGGACCCAATCCAAAAATGGGCATCTGAGTTGAATACACACTTCTCAGAGAAAGAAATACAAACAGCAAATAAATATATGAAAAAATGTTCAACATCAATGGTCATTAGGGAAATGCAAATTAAAACAACACTGAGATTCCATCTCACTCCAGAAAGAATTACCACGATAAAAAAATCAACCAATAACAAATGCTGGCAGGGCTGTGGGGAAAAAAAAAAACTCTTCTCTACTATTGGTGGGAGTGTAGACTGGCGCAACCACTATGGAAATCAGTGTGCAGATTCCTCAAGAAGCTAGGATTAGAGATCCCAATTGACCCAGCTATCCTGCTTCTGGGCATTTTTGCAGAAGAATTGAAAACATCATATCACAGTGATATTTGTGCACCCATGTTTATAGCAACCCAATTTGTAGCAGGTAAATCTTGCAAACAACTCAAGTGCCCATCAATCAAGGAATGGATAAAAAAGATGTGGTATTTTGATACAATGGAGTACCACTCAAATATCAAGAAAGATTGCATTGAGACTTTTTAAGTGGACACGACTTGAGACCATAGTCATAAGTGAGACAAATCAAAGCCACATGTTTAAATACCATATTGTGTAAGAAACCGAAACAGTATATATGATCCAATATCTACAATAATACTGTCTAAGGGTAAGAAAGTGCTCAAAGAGCAAAAGTAGTTGGGAAAGGGAATAGGAGAAAAGAAGAGGGAAAAGGAAAAAGACACAAATCTGCCTATATGTATATGTAAGATAGCTAAATGACTATATTGCTGAATGTATTAGTTACTGAGAAAGAACGGTTAATACTCATATGATTAGATCAATTTTACATGTCTATATCTGTTAATGTAAAAAACCACGTTGAAGGTAACAATATGCAATATTGCAAGCATTGTCAAATTCCTATCATCTTGTTTTGTAAACCTATAATGTTACTGTTTTGGATTTGCTGTTGTCGTTTGTTTGTCTCTTTTGCTTTTTGTCTTTATTTTCTGTGTCTTTATTTTCTTAAATAAAAAAACTGAAAATCAGTCTATATTCATATGAGTCCATTTCCATTATTAAGGGTAAATCTTATTTAATTCAAGTATGGCCCTATTTGGGCTAATTTATTCCAATAAGAAATACTTAATGTTGAAAATTAAAGGAATTAAAATATGACCTGCAAATGGAGATTTTGCAAATATTGTGTTCAAAAGATTCTTTGTGTGGCAAAGTCAAATATAAAACAATATAGAATGGTGAGTTTTTATAAAGAAGTCACCGAAGTATGCACATGCTGCTCCACTGATTGACATTTTTTATCTGTGTATGTGGGTACAGTAAATACATCGTAATTTTTTTTCAATTTCCTTGTTATCTGCCTACTAATTGAAATTTGAGGAAGTTCATTTTTAAACTCTTTGTTACGGTATAAAAATACACATTTCATAAAATATTATTGAGAATTTAAAAAGCAAATATACATGGTTCTCCTTATTCCTGTCACTGTTA
Source organism: Dasyprocta punctata (assembly GCA_004363535.1). Taxonomy (NCBI): domain Eukaryota; kingdom Metazoa; phylum Chordata; class Mammalia; order Rodentia; family Dasyproctidae; genus Dasyprocta; species Dasyprocta punctata. The sequence continues at coordinate 31,790 of RJWM01016961.1, read as the reverse complement.
TACATGGCATCTGTGTGCTGCCTCGGTGTGTGGTGTTTTTGGTTCCAGCACTTCCTCTGTCAGGACAGGTGAACAAAGATAATTCAGAAAGACTCCCCTAATGACACAAAAAGTAAGCAAAAGGATGTCTAGTTGTGAAAATGGGGTCCATGAATTGGGGATAAGGAAGAATATAGATGACCGAAAATTTAGTGATTTTCTGACTGAATTTAAACCAAATAATCTTTGCATGTTTTTCATTAAAGTGTTTTCCAGTTAAACAAATTCATATACTATTTTCCTTGCAACGGTTTGAAAACTTCTGTCTGACACAAAAACAAAACAAAGCAAAAACAGTAACAACAAAACAAAGCAAAACAAAAAAGAAGGGTTGAGGGAGAGAGGCAGATGGAGTAGGGGGAATATGGCAGGTTGTATGTGAATAATTAATAAAAATTTAGAAGCATCCTTCAAGTGGAAGGTAAAACATCAGGAAAAGAGGTTGGATGAGGTATGCAGAACCAGTCTTTCCCACACAGGGTGACTTCCCTTAACCGAATGTCTTTTTCCTTTGACTCTGACTTTCCTCCGGTAAGTTGTGCTTTGTCTTCCTGAAGGTACTATACTTTGGATGTGATTTGACCCCAAACATCCTGTGCCTAAAGCTTTGTCCCCAGTACAGTGATGTTGAAATGTTGTGGAGCACACCGAGGCGGACCCTGGGAAGAGGAATTAGGCCATTGATGTCACGATTGCCATCATGAAGGGATTGATGGTGACCTCTTAAGAGTGTGTTGAGTCTTCCAGGAATAGATTAGTTCCTTCAAAAGTAGTTGTTTTTTTTTTAATAAATGATCAGTCTGACCCCTCCCCATTCTCTTGTTTTCTGTCTTACCATGTTATTTCTCTCTTTTATATCTTTTCCAGCCATGTGATGCTATCTGCCATGAAGTTTTCATCAAAGCCTAACAGATGCAGGTATCATGCTCTTGAGCCTCCAGTACTGTGAGCTGAATAAACCTCTATTCTCCATAGAGAACTCAGTCTCAGGTATTTTGTTATAGTATCATCCAATGGACTAAGACATGGGTTGAATTCCCTTAATGTCTGGAAAGACATAAAATTATCTGAATTTTTTTTCTGTATTACTCTTTATAACTCTTTCATATTTAAATTTTTTATTTCTGTGTTTTTTCCATATTTAATAGTTAAACTGAAAAATATGAAATAAAATCATATGCTCATTAAAAATATAGGCTCAGGTAAAATGTTTGCTTTGGTGATTGACACCCAGTGACATCTGGAGAAGAAATGTGGTATTTCAAGGTCACATCAATTAGGAAAAATAATGAATATTATTGATGCCCTGGATCTAAGTTAAATGACTTCCCTGCTTTACCTACGTTTTAAAAAGTGATGACTAGTGATATTTTAAGATTCACAATACAAAAAGCACTACAAATAACACGCAAATTACCAATGAAATAAGGGAAAATGAAAAGAAAAAGATTTGCACTCATTATCAGTATCACACTAGGTAAGTTTTTCAGCTAGACATCATTTGACATTTAAGAAATTATAAATTTTAGGAAATGAGTATTCATTTTTTGGAGAAGTCTTAAAGGTCACCATTTGTGTAATGTTTCAGCTTATAAGTTGCTCTTGAATGTTATCACATATAGTTTATATTAAAAAAACTCCATGAGTGGTTCTATATCCACGTTGAATATAGTAGGAAATCTGTCCCCATTTTCAGAAAAGAAAATTGATATCTTGAGATATTTAACTGTTTTTTGGGTGATATGAATACTACATGTAGTTTGGGGAATAGAGCAGATGTTTTTTATATGAGAATCATTCATTTGTGACTTCTCTAGAGGAAGGGGATCACTGGACAATATTGAGCATCACAGTATTGTCTCTTCATGCATTTTTTGATATTCTCTAGCAGCTGCCATCTACTCCTGAAACTTTCTAAGTAGACAAACATAGCGTATGACATATCTATCTATGTGCTTTTTAGTTCAACAAAACAGATACTTGAGAATTTATGCACGCAAGGCAATAAACGAGTTGTTTCCACCCTCGATCAGTTTCCAGTTTAGAAAGGGAGACAAAGATAATTCTAAACATAAAAAATGCAAGCTGGTAAGTAAAAAGTAAAGGAAAATCCATTTGCTCTGTGAATCAGATGAGGAAGATAGAAGCACCAAAGAAGGGAAAGAAGATTTTATTAGAGGACAATGCAACACAAAGGTAGAAAAATACAAGCTTGAAATGTGATGAGTATTTTTACAGACTGAGAAAATACAACGACAGAAAATCATGATACCAGGACTGCCTGAAGCTGTTTTTAATGAAACAGCTTAGAACAGACTAGATGGAGGCAAACTGGTAACACTGGAATCATCAGTTAAGGTGTGGTTGGCACTGAATATTAGGGTATGATTCCACTAAAGGGAGCATGGGGGAGACTTGAGTCTATCTATCCATTTTTATGAGAAATGATGTAATCATATAAATTTGTTAAAAAAAAGAAATAAAGCTCTCTGAACTTTTGAATAGCGTGAAGATGAGGAGCATGTTAGCTAATTATTGGCAACAATAAAAATTTGGATTGTAAGTATCCTGTCCATGCTATAAACAGGAGGATTGAGATAAAGATGGATTTCCTAATGCTGTCAAGAATGAGCTAAGCCCATTTGGGGACTGACTAGGCATCAGGATACCAGGGACAGAGTCACACAGTTTTTCTCATTTGGTTGATTAGAATAATGTTGCTACATTTTTGAAGAACATATGAAAATATAAACTGAAACAGAAAATGATGGATTCCAGTTTTAAGCTATCTGAGGAAGCTAACTCACTTAAAAATAGAAGGGATATGTTTAAATATGTCAGGATTGTTTCAAAATTATCAATAATGATTTTCCTTGAAACAGGCATATTCCAATTAGACTAATTAGACTATTGTTTAAACTCTGAATTTGGAATAATCTCAAGGAAAAAAAAGTAGCCTGCAATTGTGTTCTTACAGTGAGGTCTGATCATGTTAATTGATCTGCTCTTGGCATACCCGAAGTAATGCATCACATATCTAATGAGTGATGAATTTGCTTTCCAAGGCTAAAATAAGTATTTCTTACATTCTATTGCATTCCTATTTCAGATTTAAAGAATAAAGTGTATGTAGCTTTTCCTTTCTTTTTTTTTTTTAACCAGTGTGTCAAGCAGGGATTATCACAAAATGGCATTTGTGATTCATGCTATGGGCCCATTTTATAGGTGAAAAAGCTTTGTATTAAAGTACTTCTGCTGTCAAGAAGGTGTTTTTTAATGAAGACTAAGCAGAAATATATTATGTTAAATTTCACACCAATTGAAATAATATTTGGTCTAACCTTTAAGGATGAAATTGATTTTCGGTAACACAGTTTTACCACCACTGAGAATAGTCAAAAGAATACACTTCAAGCAATTCTAAAGGGAAATTCATGAGCTGTTAAGTGCAATGATGACCTGATTGGAATAAGTTTGCAGTGCCCCAAAAGTGACTTCTTTGACGTATCCAACATTCCTTGAATCTAATATTTCTTCTAGCCTTTATAAGAAGCTAATTTTATGATTTTGTTTACATATATATATATATATATATATATGCATAAAGCAGATGTTCTTCTATACACACACACACATACACACAAACTCTTGAAACCATATAACTATTGGATGTTTGACATATATCATGTTATTTTTCAAATATTTTAAGAGTAGCAAACTAAATCTCATCTTTTCTAGTATCTTCTTCCACATGAATTTTATGTAGTTCAAACATTTATGTTTTGTTCATTTACTCTTTTTTTCTTGCTTGTTTGTTTTTTGAGACAGGGTCTCACAGTATAGTTCAGGCTGGTTTTGAACCTACTATCTACCCCATGCTGGCCTTGAACTCACAGCAACCCTCCTGCCTCAGGTTCCCAGAGCTGGAATTATAGGTTTGTGCCACCACAACTGGCTTGTCCATTTACTCTTAAACCCACTGCTAGTACATCCTAGAAGAGACATTTCATGTACAAAGGACTTCTGGACATCTCTCTGGACTTTTGTTTTTCCAACCCAAAACAACAATCTTATTAAATATAGAAAAAATTGCCTTCTTAAGATTTAGAGTCATTGAAGGCTCAGTGAAGAATTTAAATGTGCTCTGTGATGAGAGAAAAATAAGAAAATAAATGTGATCATCTATCAGACCTGAAGAACCACTTAGTTCTGTATCTTTCATCACCGGAGGAACAAAGCAAGGTGAGGAGGTAGGCAGGCAACAGAGCACTTTAACCAGTGTTGTTTTGTGACTTGGAATCATAGACTAGGGGGATGCAAAATGAAATTTTTTTTCATATATGTGTGTGTGATCATCTACTTGCAAAAAATATAGGTTGTGCTTATAATCTCTACAAAACTTAAAAACATTGATGCTTTTCCCATCTGTGTAAATATTAACCTAGACAGAATTCTAGCATTTTTTTTTATTCTTTTTGACATACTAGGGATAAAATTCAGAACCTTGTACAAGTGACACAAGTTCTTTACACACATTCCAAACACTTTCTTTTTAAAAATCTCTTGCTATGAAGTTTATAATGTGTCCCATTTGACTGGGACACAGGATGGCCAGATATCTGATCAGATGTTATTTCTAGGTGTAACAGTAGAAGTGCTTTCTGCATGAGATAAGCATGTGCAGTGTTGGGCTTAGTAAAGTAGACTGCTCTTTCCACCATGATCAGGAGTCATCCAATACATTTGCTGAGCTAAACTGAGCAATAAGGCAGACAAAATTTGAGTTTATTCTCTGCTTGAGGACTTGAGCTGAAATTTTGGCTCCTATCCTTGATATTTCTGATTTTCTGGTCTTCTGGTCTAATAATGGATTCTATACTGTCTCTCCTACATGTCATCCTTTGAAGCCTGTCATACGATTTAGATACACACAGGTTAGTCCAACATGCAAACACTGTATCTTGGCACTATCAGCCACCATTAACATGTGAGTCAATTCCTAATAATGAATTTCACTCTAGATATCTACATCCATATGTACCATACATATTTTTACAGTAATAATTCTATTACTTTGAAAAATCTTCACTAGTACATTTGTGTAGAGACACGTTGAAGAAACAGTATTGCAAGGCAAAACTTCCCAAATTATAAAATACACACAAATTGCCCATAGATCATTCTAGAATACAAACCTTGACTTATTAGATCTAGAGGGTTCCGAGATTTTCTCTTTGACCTGCTCCGAGGGATGCTGAAGCTGTTGGAATGAGGACCACATTCTTAAGTAGCAAGGCTTTGGGGACTCAAAGCTGAGTTGTTGTTCTTTTGGAGTAGCCCCACTGATCACGGCCAGGAAAGAGAGGGGAACAAAGGTGAGAGAATATGATGTCGGGATGTTTTTTATCCATAATAGATAAGTAATTATAATTTCTAAATTTAATTTACAATTTATGAGATTGTAAATTTGGTTTTAGTTAACTTATCAACTTTTTCATATGCTTTTTCATATGCAAAATAAAAAAGGATTACAAAGTTTCTCCTGAGAAAAAATAATATATTCTATTATTATTATTATTACTATTACTATTGCAAATGGCTGTATCCACAGCTAAATGGCAGAGTACTTGCATAGCACCTAGGTTGCTGTAAGTTTGAACCCAAGCACCTCAAGAAAACAAAGACAACAAGAGAAACCTACTATCGCTAGTAAGAAAAAAAGTACGCTTGTCATTACAGAGATTAATCATTGAGCATTCACCATACAGACACCAGTATATGTGTGTTCCTTATACAATGAAAAATTTTATTGCCACCATTTGACTGAGAAATAATCTGTCCTCCATCTGTACATTAAGTTACATTTAAAATGCTTAGAATTTCACAGATTTTTATCATAATAACCTTCTTTTGAGGTTTTACGGATCACTTTGCTTTAATTGGCTGCTTGTCTTTTCTGAGTTGATGTTGGAATCCCTTTCTTTCTTATTTTTCTAGTGTGATCAACTATTGCTCACCTAGAGAGAAGTTAACTTTCACACTGGTTTTTGAAGTGAAGAAAGGGGCAAAATATATCCAAAGTAAGTTTTTTTTTTCCAATTCTAGTTTATTAGTTCATGTATGTAGTATACAATGCTTGTGTTCTTTGTGGGAATTCAGTACATATGAGACAGACAAGAAGTGCCTGTCTCACTCATTTGTACCTGTGGTGGTGATGGGGTTGTGACTTTGTCAGCGGCTGTCTTTCCCTCTCCCTTGCACCCAAAAGGACTGGGGCAATTTGGTTCAGTGTCCTCCCTGGCTATCGAACTGCCATTCTCCCTGTAAATGAGTGCATCCAGGCTGCATGGTGCCCATTCCCCACTTCAACCACTAAAGTTGACACAATTGTTTTTTTGAGAACAGAGAAGACACCCAGGAGTAGCTAAGATCCAGAAGGGAGGGTTCTGAGCCAGTAATTTTCACCGTCAGCCTCTACAGTGAGCCTTCTAAAAGGTTCCCTGGTTTCAGCCCTCACCCTAACTGAAACAGTTCAACATGCTGATTCATAAGAAGCACTTCCGCAACATTCTTTGGGTTTCAGTCTAGGAGTCCTCCTCTTACATGCCCCAACTCCTGTGCTGCAGCACAGGTCCTCTTAAAATAAAGACTTATTTAATGTTCCTGTAAACCTCCTTGTATTTTATTTCTCTGGTAGTGTGGGCTCCAAAAGTCCTGTAAATCTACACAAGAAATTCATTCAGAGTAATATGGACAGAGTGAATTTACAGAGCTGTTAACACTGGAGAGCCCCAGAGACCATCAGACAATGAAGAACAGCACCAGTAGCCTACTGTCTGGTAGAGTCCTCACATACAGTGTCCTCACAAGCTGGCATCAGATGGTGACAGATGATGGCGACAGTGACCAGTGTCTGCTGTGTAAACTATTGTCACCCAGTAACATCAGATCTGTTAGCAGAGCTGTACTTCACGATTTCCATTTAAACTGAGCAAAAGAACCCTCAGCTGATTGGCAACACATGTACATAATACAACTGAATTTTCTTTCGCTCCTTTCTCCCTCTACCCATGCCTTTCCCCCCTCGCTGTTTTTGTGCACGTTTACAGTACAACATGTTTACATTCCTGTGTGGAGTTGCTTCATGGACATAATACATCCCAATTCCTTTCTTTTATGCTCTTAAATCTTCCCCTTCCTGCTCCCCTCCATCTCTTGTTCCCCTTCCACCTTGAGAATAATCTATCACCTTACTTCTTATCATCCATCTTTATTTTGTTCTGTATTCTTATTCCATGTTTCCCTTGTGAGAGCAACAATATGATATTTAATCTGTGTGTCTGATTTATTTCACTTAATATTATGATCTCAGGGTGCATTCATTTTCCTATGAATCTCTAGAAAAATAACTGCAGTCTGTTACCACAAAACATAAGTAAGTTATTTTAAGCAAGTTTTATTTTATGAATCTTAAGTCAAAATTTTAAAAAGAAGCTCCAACACCCATTTACAGTTCTATTACTTATTTTCTATTTTATTGTATTTGATTTTTAGTTTAAACTTTTGGTCAAAATATATAGGATTAAATTATTTTAATATTTATATATTTTAAATTTTTTCCACTTAAGAAAATAAACTAGGAATATTCATGTGTACTTCACATCAAAAAGGTAAAAACATTGTGGAATTTTCTCCAGCTGCCTGTTTTGGAAATCATTGTTTCTTTCTTGCCTGTTTTTGCAGGTGCTCTAAAACATTCGAAATTTTGTGGTATTGGCTTATCTTCAGAGCAAAGAAAAAAATTTTTTTTTTTTTTTTTTTGCAGCACCAGGGATTAAGCTCACAACCTCATGCCTGCCAGACAGGCACTTAAGCCACTGAGCCAAACTCCCAGCCCTGGTTTTTTTGAGGCAGGGTCACACTATGTAGCTCAGCCCGGCCTTGCGCTCACATTGTAGCCCAAGGCAGCCTTGAACTCACAATGCTCCTCCTACCTCAGCCTCCCAAATGCTGGGATTAAAGGCGTGCACCACCACGCCCAGCTAAGACTTAAAGTTTCTTTGAGTTGAAATTACAAAAATTTAATTAACATTCCTATTTTATATTGTTAGTGATGGCCATTTATGATTTATATTGTTGCTATAAAATCATACATTAAATCATTTTAAAATCTTAAGTGTTAAGGTCTCTAGTAGTATACTATTAGTAAACGGTGTTCTTAATATTTTACTTATTACCCCATTTTGCTAATAATGAAAAATTTGTTTTCCTTAAAATTTTAAACATATAAAATTATTTCATTACATATTTCTGCATCATATTTTGCTTTCTTTACCTAATATTCACATTCCTCTTGGTTTCATACAACCTTAAAAGCAAGAAAAAAATTATTAATGAAAGAGATTAAGTGCATATGTATGGAGGCCATCATTTATCTTAAGAAGAAAATTTCCACCATATGACAAAATGCAGAGATAAAATAAAAAGTGTCTGGTTGATATAGCTCAGTGGTAGAGCACTTGCCTAACAGATAATGGCATGGCACTCAATCCCCAGTACAGTAAAAACAACTGAGTCAACTTTATTTCTCTGTGTGCTTTTGTAGTGTCTAGAAATTTAGAAAGTTTTCAAGAGTGACCTTACTTGCCACTTTTTGCCAAGGCAGTCTACTTTTTTAGGACACTTATCAGTTTGTTAGACAAGAAAGTATGTTTCCTGTGAGGATTTTTGTTTGTTTTAAAAGTCAGAAATGTTCACAAAAGGAGTTTGCCTTCACACAGCATGAATCTCAAAAGAATTTTGTTGTCTTAACAGAAAGAGACACAAAGAGGCAGAGAGAGTGAGATCAAAAGGGATCATATCCACATATCATTCAAGAATTACCAAACATGGCAGGATAAACTGAAGTGGTGAAAGATCAAAATGTTGTCTAACCTATCATTTTGAAGAAGTGACAGGAATTCCATCTTTTACATAGTTTAACATGTTTAAGCATGGCAAAAGAATATGAATTTCTAGGTAAGGGATTATAAACAAGAAACTACATTGAAGTTATGCCAATTTTCTTTCATTTGGGTCACACTTTTTGATCTTAATCTGAGTAAAAATTCTTTTCCTAGAATGCTCGTACATAAAGATTTATGTTGATTCTCTTTTGGAGCTTTGAGGACAAATTACAGACGAGGAAAAAAATCTCGCATCATATTTTCAGTAAGCTTTATACTAAGTCTCAATATCAGTAAAATAATAGAAACTATTGAGACTTTCACTCAATGTATATGATCAGCTAGTCAGTGGATGAGTTGATCTTATCAGAAGAAAGGCCTAGCAGAACCACAATGTGAAAATTTGTAAGTCAAATTTGCTCATAGTCTAGAAGTAATGAGAGAAGGGTGACAGGTTGCTGGACAAAGATCAGGGAGAAGATGAGCAAGGGAACATGAGGATCAGAATATTTCCACCAAGAAAGTAGGAGTTTTTGAAGAATCCTTCAAAGAAGATAAGAATCTCAGATAACTAATGAGTGCTTCTAAATGAAGAATGCAGAATGTGGTGAGGAAAAGAAAGCTTTGCAGTAAAATAATAGGAAATTGTATATACTAGAAAAATAAGATAAAGTACATTTGATAAATTAGAATTTATTTTGTAGATGGGCCAAATTATGAAGCAGGATTATTTTCATTTCTTCTTTCCCCTAAAATCTGAGATTGTGTGCATCTTTTAACATATGTAATGCTGTTTTTCCAAATTAGTCATCATCGGTACACATGAATCAAGTTTCTGTGATGTTTGAAAGTATATTCTGAATCATGACGCACAATGGATATGTATGTCATGATTCAGAATATAGAGTGTTTTTATATTCAAAGTTAAACTGCAGACTGTCTACTACAGAGTATCTATGTTATAATTTAATAATATTTTCAAGCCAGGAAATCTTACTGCAGTTACATTGTTCTGGAAAAAGTCATGGGCCAATTTAACTTGGGGCCTGGCTTCATAACCAGCCAATTTGTGGTATAATATATCTAAACTTCCTTCATATGAGAACTGGAAATTGGTAAACAAAACATTTGTAATGAATGAAGAGGTGGAAGTGGGAATATGGGTGGGGAGAAGGGCATTATGTATAATTTGGCTGCCTGAGTAGCCAGGAACAAAATGAAGGAGACATGTGCTGGCATCTGAAAAGAAAATTCTGGCAGTACTGGATGGTTATAAACAACTTCGTTAAATGGTCCAGCTTTTCCATGTCTTTGTATTCAATGAATTTAAAAACAACAGTGAGATTTTTGTGTGCCATACTTCCCACCTGATCACTTCCTATATTTGTATTCAAAATGCAGACAATTAAAACAGAGAATTTTTCCTTACCTTTTTAAATTTTACTTCAAATAATTTTCCAAAGCCAGTTCTTAAACAAAGCCAGCTGTATCTTCATATCCCAATTGTTATTATGGAGTCAATTCTAAGAGTGCTTTGATTGCTTTAATGTGGTTTAATTTTGAACATTCTAGTAAAATCTTATAGTACACAAATGGAAAACCCTACTCAATCTTAAAAAGCGTTTTGAGCATATTTTCAGTTTTGTTCACATCTTTCCTTCATATTGAAGTTTCTGAATTCATTTAGGGCATTTTCCACTAAATACTTTCTTCGAGGACCTGTGTATAGAAAGCAAGTGTTCAAATGTTTTTTCAGCAAATGCATGTTCAACAGTCATTTATTCATGAACTATGTGGTAATGACAGAAAAGTAAAATGGTAAAACCTTTTCCTCCTGGGACTGGAGATTGAAAAGTGGAAAAGAGACATACTCTACACTATGACAAGAGCACATTGGTCAAAAATATTTTATCGTTTCTTCTTTACTTTAATTCTAAATACAAGGGAAAAGAGGGCAACATGACACAGTGAATGAACATAAGATAAAAGGTAGATTTTGACCCAAATCTTGTTCTTTACACTTCAGGAGAAAATTAACCAGCACATTTTTATTTTATGCCTCTCTAAAAAGGGAATACATGAAATATTTTGTGGCAGTGAATCTTGATTGTCTACTTGATTGGCTTAGTGATGCCCACTGGTTAATAAAGTACACCTCTTTCTGTGTCTGGGTGAGTCCAATGATCACAGCCCTGGTCCCTTCTGCTTGGGAGTTTTTCTGCTGTGCTTTACCTCCCAATAACCATGCAGTCAGCATCTTTGCTCTACCATGCTGTTTCCCCATGCTGTTTCTGCCTGAGGGGAAATGGACCATGTGCTGAAAGCTCTCAAACTCTGATCCAAAATATACCCTCCCCTATTAAGTTGTGGGCAGTGGGCATTTTGGCCCAGCAACAGAGAAACTAACTTAATTTCAAGACCATTCTGAGAATTGGCAATAGTATGATAACATACTACTCTTTACTAGTCATCACATACATACTACTGTACAACTGAGAATAAAAGTAAAGGTAAAAAATAAAATTTCAAAGGAAAATGCAAGTATGTCTTCAAAAATATGCCAATATAGTGCTTTACTTAGCCTTAAATAAGAATATAATTGAACATTTTCCCGTAGCTGACAATGAGTTGTCAGAAATTGCCTACTGTTATAGTTTAAATATAAAGTGTCTCCCGAGGACTCCTGTACTAAGCCCTTAGTCCTCCATGAAGCAATGATCAGAGGTGGTATCTAGGGACAAGAGGATCATAAGAATGCTAAATTAACTGATGCACTGACCCATGATGACCTCAAGTAGATGTACTATTAGTAGGTAGGGGCTACTTGAAGGATGTAGGCCACTGGTGGTCCACCTTTGACACATATATTCTTGTCCCCTGCCCTTTCCTCTTTGTCTCTTCCTTGTTCCCCCTGCTTTCCAGATTTCATGAGGTGATCAGCTTTCTTCTACCATGATGTTTCTGCCTTGAGCCAGCTGACCATGGACTGAAACTGCTGAAACCATGAAACAAATTAAGCCTTTCCTGCTTTACATTGTTCACGTCAGATATTTTGTCACAGTTACAGAAAACTAACACAGAAACTAATCCATTCAAACTGTCATTTGTCATTTTGGTATTCCAAACATTTTATTGCATCTATATTACTGAGTGATTTTGGTATATATATATATATATATATATATATATATATATATTTAATGTACATAATTTTTTCAATTTTTGCCATATTTCCTAAATGCTTGGAAGCTCCAAGGTGAGTAGCCTTTTCATGCTCATGAAATGAATTGTGTCTAGGTTCACCTTGTTGCTTCTAGGTGAGGGCTGGTTGTCAGGGGAACCAATCACGTAGTTAGAGGGTTGGCACTGCAGTCCTACAGTTGACTCTAAGCAAGGAGAAGGGCTAAAAATCCTGTTCGTGAACCAATGACCCATAATTTAGTCAATCATGCCTACCTAATAAGGCTTCCATAAAACTCCCAAAGACTGAGTTCTGACAGCTTCCAGACAGATGGACAGATAGGGAATCCTAACAGGTGGCCACTACCCAACAAGAGATGTGAGGTCTCCATGCCGTTTCTCCTGCTCCTCACCCTATGAATTGCCACTTCTTTCATCTAGCAATTCATCACTGTCCTTTATAGATAAAGTGGTGAAAGCAAGTGAATATGTCATATGGTGCTGTGTTCCTTGCTCACAAATTAATCAAACCCAAAGTCATGGAAACCCCACTTTATAACCATTAGATCATAATGATAGGTGTAACACCTGTATCTGTCATTGGATCTGAGGTAGACAGAAATTTTGTGAGACTGAAACTTTACTATCTTTTGGTGGAAAGTGTAAAAATTAAATTGAATTAGACAACCAGCTGGTAAACTCTAGGGAAACTCTACCAAAGGGATACTCTTCTATGAACTGTGATGGAATAAAGAAAGCAGCTTTTGAAAGATACTCTCTGACTGATGACTCTACTTTAACATATGCTAGAGAAGATTACGCTTAGTCTAAAATAAAAGGTTCTAAAATTTACTTAGGACTCACAATTTTATCACTGTAAATGTTAATGTTTGACTTGACCGTTGTCTGTTCTGGCATCTGAATTATTAAGAAAGACTTGTAGATTAGATTTAAGGTTATCCATTTGGTAAGGAGTATTTTTTATTTGTTTGTTTGTTTTTCTTTTTTCTAAAGCAAACCCCATTAAATTTCTTGCATTTTGAAAGGTCAGAATTTAGCTACTAATTCAAATATCTTCCTCAAAAGAACACAGTGCCTTCATTCCAAATTTCTGGTCGCTCTTCAGTTAGGAACACCTAAATCATGTCATACAACAAAGCTCAAAAGATGGAGTTGGCTAAATTTTCTCTCAGGATTTTGACTTAAAAAGGTGACAATGGGATAAATAGATACAAAAATTAAAATGAAAATTATAGTAGAAATGAATAGTTGCACAGGCAGAAAATGACAAGATGAGTCAAAATTAGTACTGATTGAGAATAATAAGGAAATGAGAGGATGAGGTTATGGGTTCCTGGAGCAGGGACGCAACAGGAACCTGAGGTCCTGCCAAGTTCTGGCCAGGTCATTAGCTTTGATTTGGTTGTCACTTTAGCAAGTGGAGGGATACTTGCTTTAAAAATTCACTTCCCCACTAGGCCATGTATTATGGAATTCATTTACTTAGCAACTGCTTCCTCTTTCAAATTCTCTATAAGATGAACTGATGGGAATGAGAAAAATTGTACAATGAAAAAACACCCGAAAAGCAAACAATAAGCATATGATTAAAGAATGGAAGCAAACAATCAGAAAGACTGAATCACATTCTTGATGAACCCTGAAGTGTTTATTCGTAATTTTGCAAATGCTCCTAAAATTGTATCAGTTCATGGTGGTGGTGATGAATTTCATATGTCAATCCATCTGGGCAACAATACCCAGAAATATAGGGACACACAATTCCGAATATTTCTGGGAGGGTGATTTCAATAAGATTTACATTTGAATTGATGGATGTTGAGTAAAACATTTTGCCATTCATAATGTGGTGGACCTTATCAGTCAGTTGAAGTTTAAAATAGAAGAAAAATCTGACTTCCCAGAGCAAGAGGGAATTCTAGGAAAGAATACCTTTGGACCTGAACTGTAACTCTTTGCTGTGTCTGAAGCCTGCCTGCTAACCCAAGCCTCCACAATTGTGTGAGCTATTTCCTGAAAAAAATTCTCTCTTTCTCTCTCTCTCCCACCCCAATTCCCCTTCCCTTTTCTCTGTCTCTCTCCATATGTATCAGTTCATTTCTTTCTCCCAAACCTTAATCCTCTATAACTATCAGGAATATTGATTTTTTGACATACAATTGTGAATGTTTTCTTAATTCTTTCACATATATGTTAATAGCTTCCCTTTATTCATTCTCCTTTTACTTAAATTAGTGGTGACTTTGTTTCCCACTTTAAAATAGCCTAACCAGAATATCCATCTTAAGTAATTTCCACAATAATCTTTGTTCCACCTCCTATTTTTAATTAACATGTTGTGCTTCTCTGTGTGAGCAAATACATGCTTTCCCATCTGGAGGACCATGATGTATTTTAAGCAGTTTAACTGCTGTGGGATGTTGGGTATTCCTACCACATAAAATTCCTTATATGCACATTTTGCTACATCAACTGCTTCATCAACTGACTTAAGCATAAACCTCAGGTTAAAGGAGCCACGTCAGTAAAATATGGTTATTTTTGAGACCTGCTCAAAGCACAAAAACAATATGTGATAAAAAATTGATTTTGGTAGTAAAACTATTTTGCTGATAGTATATAACTTGGAGACCAACTAGAAAAAATTTATGCTTGATCAAAACTGTATGGTGACTTTGAAAGTCAAAAAGAACAAGTTATATTATTAGTTTCTGTCCTTTTTAAAGAATATGGTTGAAGAAGATGAACTCTAAAAAATAAGTTCATATTTAAAATTAGGTGGCATTGTACATATAGTACAGAATGATCAACCAAAAAATTAACTAAAAAATCAACCAAGAAAAATACTGGCAATTAACTTCTCTGAATTAGGAAAAAAATATAATCCTGAGAACTAACTCTTACTATGTATAATTTTCATTAAATAAATTATAAAACTGTTTTGTAGTACTCAGATTTATTGCAAATGAACTTGTACAAGGATTAGGATGAAACTTGCTGCTCATTCTGTCTGCAGAAGACCTGACCTTATGAGAATCTAGACAGTGTATAGTTTATCACCTTTTCCTGATAAGATAAGCTCATTGTCCTTAAGGGGAAATGAAGAATTTTTCCACCAGGGATTTTTCAATTCGTATGATATGAACTGGAATGAGAAGTATAGAGTAGAATAATTTTGAAGCAGACTATCAGATAAGTTACAATAAAAAGTGATTCAATAATTTAATAATTGTGTTTGTAGGGCAAGAATAAAATTTGATCTTTTCATTGGGTATGGCAATGTTCCTTTAGGGAAGTAGAGATGATGATGGTGATGATGATAATGATGACTATAAAGATAGACATGTAGCCTGTCGAGAATATATATCACTACAATGAGCACTCTTCATGTACTGTTACTACCCATGATGACCTGTGAGCTAGGTACAGTCATACAAATGAGGAAATTGAAGCACATAAAATTATAAAATATAAGAATTATTCTGTCTAATGAAAGATAAAGTATTTCATGCTAGGTAGGGTTGGAAACTTATACATTTAACCAGGGCTGCACTATATTGAACAAAAAAGAAATAATAAAAAAGTATGAAAATCATCTGATGTAATTATTCACATATTTATTGCCTGAGAAGTTTGAAAAGATAAACACTGTGTATGAGCCATGGGTGGATCCCTCAGTGAAGTTTTCTGCGGAGTGTGGGTTATGAGTCAGTTTTTCCTGATGATTGTAATTTGGACAAGCAGATGGGAGAAGCCAGTACCCTTTTATCCAGACTGGGGAAAAAAACAACAATGGCAATATCAAAAATCTATGGCCAAGGTTATGGATGATAAGGAGATAACGCATATAAGAGACATAAGACAAGATGGTCTGATTCATAAGAAGGTGGAAATAGTTCATGTAAATGAAGTGAGATGGCTAAGTTGTTACATAGAGGAGTGCATTGGCATCAGAGTAAAGTCTATGGAGCAGACACGCTGTCAGATTAACCTACGAAAGATCATATTTGATTCTGAGAAATGTATTCTGAAAGTCATGCTAAGGTATACAAAAGAAATACCAAGAAAAGCACCCCAAATTTGAAAAAGGAGTCAACATTTATCATGGAAACTGAGGAAGGTGGTGATAAAGGCCTTGAAAGAGATTGTGGTGAGTTCAATAAAAGAGATGATTTTAAATGAGTTTTTAAAAATCACCATCCTGCAGAATACTTTCATAAGAAAATTTCTAAATGGATTTCGCTTTTACTTTATTCCAATGGAATTCTGTTAAAGAAATTAAGCTTAAATGCTGTTACCTATGGACTATTAAGAAAGAAATCTTTCAATAATATGAAGAGATTCACTTTTTTAAGAGACTAGTTTTTACTGAAATGTGATGTTCTCTGCTATGCAAGGTTTTCTTAAGGACTAAAGGGCCTCTGAGAATATCAGACATTTCAGGAAAAAGTGAGGCTACTATTAGCTTGATGGAATTCTAAGCTCATTTTAATGAATAGAAATTATTATTTTTCAATTGCCATTTTACTAACCTGAAAAAAGTTAACGAGTTTTATTACCAGAGAATAGCTCGAAAGGGAATGAAAACGATGTGTTAGTATTATGAACTAAGTTCTGCTAGAATTTATTGTGCAATATGTGCAATTTCTTAGTTTAATAATTGTTTTATGCTTTATCCATTTTTGTCTCAGTTGTTAAAATGTCCGGAATTAAACAGCAAATTAAAGTAAGAGTTATGACATGAGGAACTGTGTTAAATTGTAAGAAAACAGTCAAAAGAAAATGGAGATAATAGCAATGCTTAGATGTAGATTAGATGTGCTAGTGTATGTGTTTTGTTTTCTTGAGTAGCCTAAAACTTTTGAATTCAACATTAAATAAAACAATAGTTTTCATATTACAATGGATATCTTATTTTCACACTTAATATCGTTTTTTCCAAACTAATATAGAATTTATTATTTTGTTTAAAGACAGAAGAAAATATTTTGTCTTCAATTAATATTAAAATACTTTGGTCATATTTCTTACAAATTTGTAAAAAGGAAAAGTAAAATTTTAGGGCAATATGAAAACAATTTCCCATTTTTCATCTGAAATTGATGCACCTCACAAAGGAATGTGAAAGTGAATCACTGGGGACAGAAGATGCTGCTTTTATCATGCATTTTGAAGTAATGATGCTGACTATTTGGATCTCACATTAAGTACTAAGGCTCTAAAGTAGGATTTATGAATTTAGCATTATAACATTTTAGATTTCACCATTCTTTGATGTGGGTGCTGTCTTAAACACTGTATGAATTTTAGCAGCATCTGATTTTCAATGACCAAAGTATCTCTAGCCAGTGCCAAATGTACTCTGAGGTACAACCATTTTGACTTGAGAACACATTAGAATATGTATTTGGCTTTTTTTCTAGACTGATACATAAAGAGTATACAAAGCTTTTCCATGAGAATGAAAGTTTTAGAGATCAATTTCCAGATGAAGGTCTTCCATTTGTATTCTTCCTGGAATTGATTTTTATTTTTTTCTTCCTGGAATTGATTTAACAATAAGCCTAGAATACAGAGGGTAGATTTTTCTTTCCTAGTCCATCTTCACGGTCATCTTCAATTACCAAATAAAAGACCTGTCTCAGAACATCCAAACTCTTTACATGACTCTTTGCTTCATATGTAAGTCTGAAACATACTCCACTAAATATCAGAATTTAAACTTTCCTAACAAGAAAACACCTATAATTGAGGTACCTTCACAGTACACATGGGTTTTTTTCTTTAGAAAATATTTGTTTAAGGGCAAAATACTGTGTTAGAAACAGTGATATTCAACAAATAATGTTTTAACTGAAATCAGACATATGGGATATTGCTGCAACAAGATGTAGGAGAAGTACTGACAACTTTTACTTAGCTACCTAGCCTCTTCCATTTCCTTGCTGTTGGTAAAGAAAAAATTGCTCTGGAACAAGCATTGTTTGAGATAAAAATCAAAGATGGTAGTGAATTGTTCATCCCAAGAATAAGCTTAAAATTATTTCTCATAAAATTAAAATTTCATATAAAAAGTAATGTTTCAGAGGCATGCATTTAATAGAATAATTTGAATTTAAAAATAAAGTGAAAATTTTCTGCAAAAAGAATTCTGAGTTGGACACTGAGTTAGAAAATGAGAACTTGATTTTCCAGTTAAATCATATGGCAAAAGTTTCAGATGCATAAAGACCTAAAGCTCTATGCATAGACATATTTTTGATGAAAATTATTTAGAACACATATTTCAAATAATTGGTAATGAAAACATTATATTTAATGAATATGAACTAAAATGATATTAATAATAGCAAAAACAATGAAAATGGGAAAAGAGGACTTAGAGATGGGGAGAAGGAGGTGGATAGAGAGGGAAATGAGAATAAAAAAGAATCAAGGTGTGTTATGGAAATGCCCCTATTCCCTAAGATGGATATAAATGACATGTATTTGCAAACATACACTAATAAAATACTATCTAAAAATTATAGGCATTTTATCAAAAGTTATTATGCTATCAAAGGTGTATCTATAATCAGCAAATTGAAACTGGATACCTATCTCTTACCTAGAAAAATATCCATTGAAACAGTACTGAAGACATAGACAAAAAACCTAAAACTTTGAAACTGCTAAAAGAAAAACATAGATGAAATAGGTCAAGCCATAGGCACAGGCAAAGATTTCCTGAATAGGACTCTTAACAGCACAGAAAATAATAGCAAGAATCAAGAAATAAAAGTAAATCAAATTAAAAAGACTCTGCATAGAAAATAAAAAGATTAACAAAATGAAGAGACAGTCTACAGAATGTGAGAAAATCTTTATTAACTAGAATCCAGAATGTATTAGGAAACCAAAAAAAAAAAAAATACTCCTAAAAATTAAATGTCCCTTTCGATAATTGTGGAAGTGAATTAAATAGATACTTCTCAAAAGAAGAAGTACAAATGACCAGTAAATGCATAAAAACTGTTCATCATCTTCAGTCATTTCAGTGATTCCAATCTAAACTACTATGAGATTCCATCTCAAGCCAGTCAGAATGGCTATCAACAAGAGTACAAAGTCAATAAATGCTGGAGATGATGCATGGAAAATGTAACCCTCTTACCACCGATGGTGTGAATGTAAATTAGTAGAACTACTATAGAGTTCAGTATGGAAATTCCTCAAAAAACTAAATTTAAAGCTACCATATGATCCACCTATACCACTCCCTGAGATATGCCAGAACTCATTAAAATTTACCTCAAAATATGAAACCAAGGAGAAACATAGTGTGAGATGGAACACAAAAATGACAGAGTGTGTAAAATGTATGTGTAAGTCTGTCAAAATGAAACACATTAATTTGTATAACCAATATACAATAATAAAAAGGTGTGAAACAAAAAAATGTGTTTACAATAAAAATATGTGAAATTTTCCAGTTCTTTCTGATGGTACAGATTCAACATTGCATCTCTAAAGAAAAAAAAGCTATATATTTAACTGCTGTTTAGTAAAATTTGGCGAAACTTGTCTAAGATTTTTTTCTAGACACTGAGAAAGTGAACAACCCTAATGATCTAGGGTTTTCTCCAATTCTTTTATTCCACTAAAATTAAAAGCAACTCTGGTTGATTTGGTAACTGTGTGATTTTCACAAACAATGTTCAAGGATTTAAAGTTATTTGATATTTGGCACATATTTGAAAGTAAGTAAAAAATGTGCTTATTTATGTGACTATGATTTCTTAGAACACACAAGCATAAAAATGAAATTTATGCTGATGCCTATATCATTCTAATATAAAGTAGTGTTTACTAATACTCAGATGGTGATTGGGAAAAATGCCTACTTGGGTTTAGACATTAATGTTCAATGCCACACTCCTGACGTGGAAAATTCATGTTCTACAATATCTATTGGGTTAATACGGCTTTGATTGAAATACATTGTACACAAGAGTCTCCCACCTCAGGGTTATTTCTCTCTCTTTTATTTTCCCTAGGTGTCATTCACCCTCCCTCTTCCCATTTCACTCCCAATGAACCTACTCTAATCTTAAATTATCATGGCATTTTCCTCCAGAATGACCCAAATTATATAATGCTTGATAGTTATATAATAGAGCACATATAACTGCATATAATTACAGTGTCACACCTTGCTATTCATGGCAGCTTAGTTCCAGGATATTCCCCAAAATAGCAAAAATCAAAAATACTCCAATCCTTCATACGAAATGAAAATTTAAGCCATCTCCAGATTATGCATATGATATTCGATGTAAATGGTATGCATATGATTTTTATATTGTAATGTTTAAGAAATAATGACCAAAAAATTGTGTGCGTCATGAGTTTTAAAAAAACATTTTGTTCTGTGTTCAATAGAATCTGTGGAAGTAGACCCTGGATATACAGAGGGATAAATACATGTAATGGTTTTATAATTTAATATTAATATTATCAATCTTGTTTAAATACTTTCAGTGCTGTTTTATTCTAGAAAAATGTTTTGGATATTAGATTATAGCATGGTAATATTGTTTAAATTTTTATTTAGGTATCCAATTTTATTACAAAGGATAATAAAAGACTTTGAAGCATAAATTCATGTTTTAGGCTGAAAATCTAAACTTTCTGTTTAAAAAAGTGGATAATGTTAACATTTCTAGTAGAAAAATGATGACATATATTTTTGAATGACTAAAGGTAGGCATGGATTTACAATTTTATTTAGATTAATGGATCATTTTATAAAAAGTATGCAAAACTATAAATGTCAATGATTATATTATCTAAAGGTGTTTTTGTTTTGCTGAAAGTTATAGCACAAAATTTTAGAGATACAATAAATTTAAAAATGTTTGTGAGGAATCAATACTATTGTTTTTCATTTATATGGAAAATTCAAGCAACATTTTAAAAACTTTTTCATAGGTGATTGTTTTCTTTAAGATTTCTAGCCCTTCTTGTTTCTCCCATTATTTAATATAATTCCTTCCAATTTCACTGAGAATAGAGAAACAACCAAAATAAAATTCCCACCATCTTTTTCTCATTCCTAGTGATACGAACTCCCCGCGTCCTGCATTACGCTTTGCCTTTCCTTCCTAAAACTATGTATGTTATGAAATCTCTTACATCTAAACCAAGTGAGTCCATTATATCCTACCTATTGTTTTTTTCATGTTCCAAACTTTCCCCCAGAATTTCTATCATTTCCGTTACAAATAAATAAAAAAACCTCTTGTACTTATAAGCCATTCTGCCTATGATCCCATTTCTTTGCACCCTGTAACATTCTAATCAACATTTTCATCACCTGACTTCATCAAGCCAGCTATTATCAATGTCTTCAATGAACTACTAATTCCAAAGGTCAGTTCTCAATCCTCAGGGCTTCCTCTGTCAGCATTTTTAGCACAGCTGATCACTGCCTCCTCTTGAAACACTGTCTTCCTTCCCTTCCTGGGTAGCAGACTTTCATGTGCTGACTGTGCCTTCTCTGTTGCATTCGGTTATATCTCTTGATTTGCCGAAATTTTAAAAGTTCCACTTACCCAGAATTTGCTCTCAGGTCTTTTCTATAATCACTTACTATTTCAGAGTACTGTCATCCAACATTGTGGTTTTAAATAAGCTTATAACCCTCAATTTTAAATCTTCAACCTGGAAATTCTCTTCTGAGTAGAGATTTGTGTATTGGAATTTCTACTTGTATCCACTCGATTATATAGCACTTCAGAAAACATCTTGGATTAGCTCCTTGTCTACTGTTTGGCTTTAAATGTAACTACTATTTGAATTTTTTTCTATTAACATATATCCAGAATCTCACTACTTATATATTATGATATGGATTCAGATATCTGTTATTTCTTGCTAAAATTTCACTGCTGTCATCTATTCTTTAGTTCTCTGCAGCAACACAATAATATGTGAGTATATAGAGAGAGTTAGCTTCTTAGAACAAAAGTCAGGGCACAGATTATTCTGCTCAAAATTCCCTGAAATCTTTCCACCTACCAAAAAATAAAGACCAAAACCTCTGTAAGCATCCAGAAGATTCCCTATGCTCATACTTGTATCCTATCCTTGCCCTCTGATGGTAAACCTTTCTGACTTTATTCTAAATCCTACCTTGCTTGATCAGTTGTCAACTCCAGCCACTCTGGGCTCTTTGGTGGTCATTATCCACACACTCTGTCTTCAGTAAACAGGTCCCTGAAGAAAATCTGTATCTATCTATGTGTCTGGATACACATGCACATTTAAATGTAGCATCTTGCCTTTTTTAGAGATAAAAATTGAATAAATAGAACATTTAACCCATACCTGGGTTTTAGGCTCCTTTTTTTATGTCACTAAACTTATTTCAAACATGCACAGACAGGAAACAATCCTTTATAGAATTGTTTAACTACTTATTTCATAAAACTTAATTTTCATTGTGTTTCTGGAGCTAGTAGAAGTAGTTTTAAGATAATGGAAGATGAAATCAAAGAAATAAAGTCACTGACCTCCTATTCACTCAAAATGCAATCTAATTTCCTTGTAAACAGTCTCTTGGAAGAAAGTGACTACAGCAATGTCTGTAAATATCCAGTGTAATAGGTAGGAATATGTGACTGTCAATAGACAGTGTTTTCCTTTGAAATCATTAAGACACCTCACATTTAAAACATTGAAACACAGAGAACCAGAAGTTACTTAATAAGTTCCAAGGATTATCGTTAAGGGCCCTAGAATTTAACTGATGATAGAGGATTAAATTTCACCGATTTTAGCAACTAATCCATTTTTCATTAAAGTTTAAAGAATCTGTTTGCAATTGAAGTGCCATTGATTTTGAAACCATGGTCCATGTAGAAATTGTTTCACTTACGTTGTTTCCTGTATTTGTATTGGGACATAGCAAGTAAAACACTTTAACTTAAGGAGTGGATATAGCTGAGTCAACATTTATCCAGTGTGCTTTGCTCGAAGCTGAGGTGACAGAAAGAAAACAGAAATTTTAATCATTAAGCTTTTGAGTACATTCCAGTGAATAGTGACTAACTTTGAACACCACAGGGTAATATTTTGGGAATTTGTAAAATAAAAAGGAAGTCAATCAGCTGTTCTAGGGATGTGTTTGGAAGGTGAATATTGAGTCAATTTCTCTACTACCCTAAGAAAAACTTAGGCATAGAAGGCGGTCAAAGTAAATGACCCCAAGGCAGCAATGGAGAAGCATACACTTGGAATTTGCATCCCGTATTTTCTGTCACAGGCTAATGCCTCTGATTCTCTGAGTATGACTATACCAAAGACAGAAAGAAAAACAATAAAGCAAGTTCTTTAGAATCCTTGTTTCTTCCAGGAAGAGTGAATCACACCCACTAGTGAGAGTAAGGAGAGAGAGAGCTTCGCTAACAGCTGCTGAGACAACAGCATCTGTAAGGCTGAATACCGGAGCCGCTCCGCAGACCTCCCCATCCCCATTCCCGACTAATGGACAGAGTTAGGGGAACTTTATATTTTCCCTCATTGAACGTCATCAATCTTATTTCCTTAAGTCATTTTCAGAGCGTGTTATTAATTTGCTTCTGTAAGTAGTGTCAACATTTTTCCAAATGCAGTTAATTTCTTCATTTGAAATCTAACCATAAAGGGAAACTTGTTATTCCTTCTTGACAAAACGCATCAGTTAATCTTTGTTGCAGAAAAGGATAGACCCTGACCATAGAGATTAGCTTGCCTTGCTTTCCCTCTCAATGTTAAAATTTAAATTATCACTTCAATAAAAGCAGTTAAATTAACCAAGGCCACAGGTAAGTAAAATCTAAATGCGCACTCTAGAACTGCACTCTCCAGTGTGGTAGGCACTAGCTATGTATATTTAAGTTTAATTTACTTAAAATTAAGTAAAAATAAAAATTCATTTCTTCATGCAAACACATTTCACATTCTGCAGCCACGTGTAACTACCATAGTGGATCACACCCATGTAGCGTATTTTCATTAAAACACATATTGCACACATATAGCACTTCCATTATAAAAAATTAGTACTATTGGAAACTGCTACCCAAATACAAAAAGGGAAAATAATGTAACTGAGGATACTGCTAAGGAATGATAAATTATATTTGTTTCTTCTAATATATATATGTATGTATGTATATATATATATATATATATATATATATGTATGTATAATCTCCTGCTGACGAAACTAAAACATTTTCAGCTGTTATCTAAGAGTAAACAATATGAAGTTTGTTATACTTTTAACATTTTTCTTGTGAAGTGCTAAGTTTATCAAGGAAATATTTCAGTTCTTTTTTTTCAACAAGAAGAAAGAAAAAGGAGAAATTGCTTTTCAAAACTTTCATTAAATTATGCATCAGTGTTTTTTGTTTTGGAAAACTGCACTGTAATGAGCTAAAGTCAGATAGTCATGTTTTTATTATTAAATCATAAATCCATAAATAGATGATACTACTTTAAATATTTTGATTAGAAGATGCTATCAGACCTACCAAGTTAATTCTTCAGAAGCAATATTCTAATTCTCAACTCTTCATCCTTATTCAATATTTCCATGCCAGTCATATATTTTCATATTTGTGGTTCTCTATTATATTGGGATTTTAATGCAAAGGCCATCTTTAAAATATATAAGCATCATTAACTAGTAAAAATTAAAGATAAACATGAATTTCATCAGTTGAATAATACTCTTCCCTTGCTTTTCCC
Source organism: Dasyprocta punctata (assembly GCA_004363535.1). NCBI lineage: Eukaryota > Metazoa > Chordata > Mammalia > Rodentia > Dasyproctidae > Dasyprocta > Dasyprocta punctata. The sequence goes on along the minus strand of RJWM01016961.1, from coordinate 6,831 downwards.
AGACATTTCTCTGAGACAGTTGTAGTAGGCATCATATACTTGTCTGTCATTTTGTTTATCAACCTAAGAGCCTCACGAAGTCTGGAATCCACACAAGCAATAGAACTCAATTTCAGAACCAAAAGAAACAACATGGAACATGGAATAGAAAACAGAGAGAAATACACAAGATGGCTCTTTCTTTCTTTCTTTCTTTCTTTCTTTCTTTCTTTCTTTCTATTTTTTGAAGTTTCAGGATGTATTTTTTTGCACTTGATTTTGTGTTTCATTTTTGGTTTTGCCTAGTTTCTTTCTTCCTTTTTTTTTTTTTTTTTTTTTTTTTTTTTTTTTTTTTTTTTTTTTTTTTTTTTTTTTTTTTTTTTTTTTTTTTTTTTTTTTTGGTTTTGGTTTTGCCTAATTAATTCAAGAAACAATTCCATTTAAAAGGAAAGTGGTTTATATTTGGGCCAACTCTTACAAACAAGGAAAAGAGAAATGTGCAGATAATCAAGAAAATAAAACCAAATAGTTGGCAAATAAGGTGTCATTAAATTAAGGAATAATCTATCTCTTCATGAACTGCTTTGTTCTGTAAAATACGTTATTGCCATTACTTTTGCACCCAAATTGTCTTGAATTTTGTCAAAATATAGATACCACTATGCCACATTTTTTTTATTAAGGTCAAGTTTGGGTGGCCCATAGCCCTACCACACCACTCACAGCCCTCATGTCCCCGCACTCATTTCCGCAAGTCACCTAATAATCTCACACCTGAATTACTCTATTTAGGCAATTGTTGGCTGCCTCTACCAACAGTGTGCTCCATGAAGACATTAGTGGTAGAACTAACTTCCTGTGCTGATTGCCACTGATCTGTATTGAGACTGGGGATGAGTATCTAAAAAGAAGTATTTTCTACTAGGCGACCATCTGTACCATCGTATCAGATGTCATCACTAGTGCTACAGATTTACTGAGGAGCACAGCTTCCCCAGATCTCACTTCACAGGGCACGAAATCTACCATTTAGACTGCTGGAAGACTGATCTTTCACCATTCATTTATATCACCTCTTAGCACATCCAAAGACACAACACAGATCCATGCCTCTTCTTCCCTGATAAATAAATAAACTAATTTCCCTTGGATAACTTATGGAGTAAATTCTCACTGGAAAGAAAGGAGGATTGGAAACTTATTGTTTCATTGAAAGTTTAGATACTAAGACCCAGTTTGTTTTCAGCTAAAAATCTTATACTACATTATAACTGACCTTGGTCCCATGAGCGTAGGGATCAATGATGCACTTTGCAGTGCATAGTTAAAGGTGTCCCATTTAACTATCTGGCTCTTATCCTGTTGACACACCTTGAAGTCCACCCCTGATGATTTTCCTCTTATATTTTGTAAGAAGCAGTGTTGCTTCTACCTGTAGTGGAAAAGCTTCAGCTTCAAGGTGGTTTCTACAGATGTTAGTCTGAGTGTCTTAATGAAACTCATTTTCCTTCTCCATAACTAAGACTTTAGAGTGTTCATATGTATTCAAAGTCAGTGGGTACAAAGTCGCAAGGTTCTTGTTGGTGCTGTTGTTTGCAGTAGTGAGGACCCAACCCAAGACTTCAGGCACGCTGGGCAAATGCTCTACTTCTGTACTGCAATTCTAATCCTAAACTTGTATTTTATATATGCTAAGATTTGTTTTGGAAGACCTAGTTCAGAAAAATAAAGAAATAATTCACTGATATGTGTGTGTATGTGTGTTACCTACTTCCCGAGTCACAAAATGACACAGTGGTAAATAAGTTAGAAAAATGCTATCAATTAAAAGTGGAATCTAAAAAGCAAGTATTCAGGTAAAAAGATACCAATCCTTCTTTATTGTCTCCTTTCATCATTCTTAACCTTGGTACAGCTTCTAGTCATGTAACTCACAGATTCAGAATTTCTCTGTCTCTTTTCTGGAATTAGTACCTCTAATGACAGGTGACGCTTAATAAATTTTTTAATTAACACTTATTGAAAAGCAACTATACTTCCACATCATGGTGACAACTGAATAAAAAACATGTCAGTTACCAGAGTATTAAAGTATAAAATAGTGATAAATCTTACCACAAAATTTGTAAGACCTATGTACAGAAAACTAGAAAACATAACAGAGGTAGTAAACATTTCAAAGATATTTTAAGGTGAAACACTTGAAGATAACAATTTTCTATGAAAATCTAAAAGAATTGAAACCATTAAAACAATTTTGAAAATGAAGAAAAAACTTTGGACGGTTAACATGACATTATTTCCAGAATTAATATATATTTATAATACCTTATTTACCCTGTCAGCTTTATACACTAGAGAGACAATTCAGTGCTCGCACATATAAGTCTGGTTTATTTCACCTATAAGTATGGACTTTAGTTGCATCCATTTACATATAGAGTCTCTAGTTTATTCCTTTTATTCTCTTGATAAATTTTGTTCAATAAGAGTTCTACACCTATTTTTGTTTCATTCATTTTTTCTGACACTGCAATTCTACTTTTACAACTCATTTCACATGCAATAGGTTTCATAGAAAGAAAAAGCAAAGACCAAGGATTAATATATTTCATATATTTCTATAAGAAAATTATATCCAAAAAATATCCTATGGAGATGGAAAATAAAAATAGAAAAGGATAGGAAGTAATAGATACTATTGCAAAAGGCCATGGAATAATTGAAAAGAAGCATCCTGGTCTTTGAGTTTTACTTGCTTGGCAGGGAGAGATAATGAGATGTTCTTAGAAGAAATTTTAAACCATGAACTTGGATACGACACTGGAGGGATCAGAAGAAAACTGCTTGTTAAGAAGAGTTAGGTAATGATCTGTGTTCACATATTTAATGTGCTTTGTTGTAAGTACCAGTCATTGCCATGTTTGGTACTAGCCTGGACTCAGCTTGAGTGTTAACAGAATTGAGGTTGCTGTTTTGTAGGTGAGTAGCTTTGCTCAGGTTGACAGTGGTTAATGAGGTTACCTTTTCTTCCCTCTGAAGTGAGGTGAAAGATACCTCTGTGAGAGCTAGAAAAGTTGAACTAAGAACCAGAAGTAAGCATAGTATTGTTTTCCATTGGTTATCACTGAACAACATGAAATTATTTTATATGGTAAAGGAAAAGTAATGTCTGAGATATGAATGATATTTTACAATTTTCTACCAGTTATATGATCTTTAAAATTTTTTACCTTGTTTCTCAGAACCTTTCTATCCAGCACAAATGTACAAGTATAACTTAAATCCATAACCCCTGGGAATTTTCAGGTTCTTGTCAATGAACGCCCCCCCTTCAATGTATATGCAGAATATTGCACTGTTCTGCTCTAAAGAGAACATTTCAGTTTATTCCAAAAACAAAAACAGTTTGATTATTGAGCAACAGATGTGTGTATAGCACCTTGATATCATATGCTAGAATTTTACAGGACTCAAGCCTCTAAAAGAGCAGCTAATAAAATGTTGCCCATACTAGTATTCAACAGAAAGACCTGAAGTCATTTTTGGTGGACAACTTTTACATAAATATTTGAGCATATTTATGACTTTCCAGTGCACATGTGTGTCACCTGCTTGTGTGTACAAACCTTTGTGTTAGAGCCAGAGGACTGATTCAGACTTAGAATATGATTTCTGCATTAAAATGTGATTTATTATTTTATATCATGAAATATAATTATGTGAACAAATTATTTAAACAAAATTGTTTATAGATAGTATGCCTTTATCTACTTTTCAGTTGCCATACCATTGCATGATCTATTTTCTAGAGACTTGCCTTTCTTAAATGTTCCCTCACTGACACTAAACTGATTCAAATATTGGTGAGTTAACATTTGGATACCTCCATAGCTATCATTTGCTCTCTCTTCCTCTGGAACTTTGCCATTCTGAGCCAGCCCGCCTTTGTGCAGAAGGGTATTTCTAAAGAGCTGTTATTGGTTAGTTATTTCTGTCAGTTTTGGGCCTAAGATTAAAGAAAGAAGCATTTAGATACGGCAGCCAAAAAAACCAAAACAGGTAAAAGTGAAGTTATTGGTATTTTGTTCATAAGGAGATCACACATGCTGTTTACATTAAATCAACTTCAGATTTGAACAGTCAGTTCCCATAGATTAGGTAAAACAATGAACTAGATTATTAGTGAAAGCTTGGAATGAAACAAAGCAAGGTGTGACTTATATGTAGAACAGTTGGATTCATTTAGCAATAGCAGATGCCCACATATCGTGCACATAGATTTCATTCTGACATCTAGAGAACCACCTTTCAAACATCTGCAGCCATTCCAAAGGAATCTACGGGAAAGAAAGCACATTAATCAAAGATGCAAATCTCCTTTCACTTTTGGAAAGCCACTTTGAGGATGTATGCCACCATTCACCACAGGCAACATCAAAGCTAGATCTAAATCATAACATACTAGCTCTGAAAGGGAATTGAAATAAGCAAATTTGATTAAGTGCCATGTATTGTCAATGATCAAAAATCCCTGTGTGAATAGATGGACTTTGAAAGAAAACATTGTGTATCCTGAATCTTCAATAGAAAGACCCCACCAGCTCTCTATTTCAACTTCCCCAAACTCTCTTTATTTCTTACAATACAAAGAACAATATTCTCAAAAGGGTATATCATGCATTCTCCAAACTGTTCATCTTCTTCTCCAACGTCTCGCCACCATCCTCGCCTTTAATTCCAGTATTTGTAGGTCTTTGCATACATGTGTTTTCTTCAACCTCTTTTTCAAGCAGTTTAGTCACCACTACCTCCCAGAAGCCCACCTGACTCTGCTCATTCAGTGGATGTTGTTGCTCTTCACTGCCGCCACACCATTACCTGTCATCTGCAGGGAATGCTAGCCTAAACCTCTCAGTTGCAGTTTTCTTGGGCATGTCCTTCAGCCAAATGAAAGCCATTTTTCCCTAGATTGGAATGCAGCATATTACAGCTAGCCTACGGCTCAATTCCAGCCCACCACCTGTTTTTGTAATTAAAATTTCATTGAAATACAGCCATGTCCATTTGTTCACACATTGTCTTTTACACTACAGAGACAAGGCAGTTGCAACACATATTAAATGACCCTAAAACCAAAAGCTGTAACAAGGCTTTTACTGAAAGTTTACTGATCTCTAGATGATACAAAGTGTGTTACTAAGTTTATGTTATGATTTGTGCAGTAGAGTTTACAATTTCCTGACAGTATCATACTAGATCAAATCACTAGAAGATCTCACAACATCATTTAACTCTTCTCCTGTCCTATGTTGCTTCCTTCTTTATTTTATTCTCTTTTCTTGAGAATATTCCTCCAATAGCTCACTAAAATAAGTTTCACTGACTGAACTCTATACCTAGAGAACTCGATCTAAGTTAGTTAGTACCAGGAATGATCTGTCCTAGGTAGCAGATATGAAAGAATTCTAATATTGATTTCTACATAGATGATAATAAAAATTTCACCATTGCTGATGGAAGAGTTTTGAAATCTGTTTCTCATATGTTGAAACTATGTGATTTCCAGGGATGAGCTGCTAACTAGGGTAATAACATAGGATACAGTGAGAAGTGTGATAGAAATAGTGAGCATAAGGATTATAGATCTGGGTACTAAATCTATACATCTCTATTCCATTAAAAAAAGATGCTTAACTATATTTATCAACAAATTAATTGTAGTATTTTCAGTGTGAGAGTCAGGGAGACTTCTTGAAATCACTTAACAAGAGTCTATCTCTTGTGCCTGGAAAACACATAGCTGACCATCGGACATGAAGAATTCTTATCTTACATGAAATTTAGAGCCTTGACTAGGAATGAAATGGCTCAGGTGGAATACAGGTGGATATACTGAGAAAGGGAAACTTTACATATTCAAGAATTTTGAAGTCCCAATTTTTATTATATCTTCTGGATTTGTACAAGTGGCACACTCATCATTTTTGGAAGGAATGATCCATCTCTTTCCATATGAGTGCATAAACACCCCAAATAAATTAACACTTTCACAGAATGCTAGCCTTCACTATGGACCCGCGACCCTCATTTTCTCAATAGCACACTCATAATCAGAGTCATAGCTGTGCAAATTAAACCTGAGTCTTTCTAGTTTTGTTACAATAATTGATATATTATTTGTTGTAGGTATGGCCAGCATGTACCCAAAGGAAGGTAGAAGGTAAACCTAGTAATAAATCCTGAGGGTGCTGCTCTAGTGAGGGTAGAGAAAGCAAGATACTAAACAGGAGAAGGGAGAGTTAGTTGATATACAGGCACAACGTTTCCTAGAAAGCATTGTGTGACGCCCACCATACTGATGGGATAGTTTAAATAGCTTAGTTGGCTGATCAAGGACTTGGATGGAAGCATATGACTGAAAGGTCAACAGCCAGGGAACCTGGGATGAAGCCATATGGAAGAAACTATAGGAATGGGCACAAAGAATGAATTTCCTTGCACCAAATATTAATGTCCACTAGACAATATCCAAGTGGAAAGAGTGACTCAGTGGATTAATGGCAGACAGCCCCTCTCCTTGACTAACTTGTATTCACAATGAACTCCTGAAACAATTAGCCATTGAGGTAAAGATAGAGATTTAATCAGTCTTTACACACAAAGAAAGTCTCACTGTGGCTGAGATTCTAAGTGGAAACAGAAAAACTCAGATTGTTGGTATCTCTCATAACACTTTTCTCCATCTTGCACACACAAAGCACAAAGCCAGATTTAGAAAGATATTTTAATTGTGTTTGGAGACACAGATAATACACAATCTTAGTCTCTCTACATATGGTCCTTGCATAA
>RJWM01016960.1:0-44249 GCA_004363535.1 Dasyprocta punctata | reverse complement strand
TGTCACAAACATGAATAGAAGTAAAGAGGAAGTTTCTTTTTCATACCAATCTACCAATTTTAAAAGGGTTTGTTGGAATTCAGATAGTAAATTCCCATTTTTCTTGCTGTCAACCAAGTACTACAAATTAAACATGCACTATTTCCTGTTTATATTTCTTATAAATGAATGCAAATCTCACTTAATTTCCTTATTTGGATTAGAAAATTCTTTCAACTTTGTAAAGACTGCATATGTGACAGTTTTTTAAATATGTGGGATGTTTACATTTTCAGTAACATATTCATATAAGAAAATATATCCAATTACCTCTTTTCATAATATTCTCCCCATGCTAAGATACACAGAAAGCAAGTACTCTCTCATTGCTAAAAATACCATCTTTTAGTTATACTACTAATTGCTATTAGTTCATTGAAAAGAAAGGTTTATGCCTATATTGTTTGATTGACTTTTCATGCCTTTATCTTGTAACAAGACCAACTACTTTGACGATAACAATATGCAATGTACTAACCATTGTTACCCTCCTACAAACTTGTTTTGAAATTTTGTTTTTATTGGGTTTTTTCTTTAAAATAAAAATTAAAAAGAATAAATAAAATAAAATATATCATATTTACTCTGAAAATACCTCCAAAGGACTACATTGTAAAATGTTTCAACTATCACTCCAATAATGGAACATGTCACTTTTTGTAAAATTTTAAGAACTTTGCCACAAGAAAACTGTCCAGCAATTCCATGTCTCATTACAGAATACTATTAAGATTTTGTATTCTGGTTGGAACTTTTCTGAGCAATACTTTGTCTAGAAAAAAATAAATTCCATATAGTTTGCTATTTCTGGGAACTTAACCCAGGATTCTTATTTTCAGTCAAGCAGTCAACTACTATAGCAGTTCTATGCTCCAAATTTTTCACAAATATTCTTTATAAAATCACCAGTCCCAAATCCTTGTTTTTACCAAAGAACTCATTCTTTATGTATGACACATCTTCTCCATAATATTGTCCAGAGTCTCGTTCATTCACTATGGACAACATATTTTCTCTATATTTTTTCAGCCTTTCAGAAAGTCCCCCTCCACAATGTTCATTACTGAAGCTGAATTAATGCAATCAGGCACTCAATGCCCTAAGGTGGAATGATTTTCTTAACACTTGCTTTTACCCAATTTTTACAATGTCTTCATGTGTCTTCCAACAGTATTTAATGACAAAGGAATGCACTTTAGTATGTGAAATGTGAATTCACAGTATTATTTCAGCTAGTTCTATGATTATAAGTGTATTTCACAAGGGGCAGTGGCTTTTGTTTTCCACGATTAAGGAAGAAACAAAGGACATTTCTAAGTATCTTTTGAGGACATGGCAAGTCATATGATGTACCAATTTCATATTTTAAATACTGAGTTCTTCAATATGTCACTAATCACAATGACTTCACACTCATTTATATCACAAGGCACAAAAGATGAATAGGTAGGATTTGTAGTTGAACTTAAACTAACACACACAATCCTGACAGACTTGAATGTTTTGGGACATTTTCATGTCTTAACTAACTGTTGTCATAGTTTCAATCTCATAGTGTATCAAGCAAAGAATCTCTCTTAGAAAGAGAAGAAATACCAGCTCTCTTGAATCTTTTTTAATTTATGCATACATTACTAGTACAGTCTTCAGTTAGTGTCTCCACAAAAATCTCTTAAAACCAGCAGTCCATATTTTGAGCAAATTTAAGTAGAAGTAAAATGTTTAATAATAATATAATATATAAACTGGGCACTGTGGTACATGCCTATAAACCCAGCACTCTAGGAGGCTGAAGAAAAAGGCAACTGAGCAATGTAACAAGGCTGTGCCTCAAAATAAACAATTTTTTAAAGTTGTGGATATAGTTGAGTGAGAAGGCCCTGACTTCAATCCCCAATAGCATGAATGAATGAATGAAGACTAAGTGAATGAATGAATGAATGAATATTAACCCCCAAGTAGTGCTTACTCTTATTGTTACTATTATGAGAATCTGAAATTTATTAACTCGATTAATCTGGAACTTATATAGAATAGCCACCTACTAAATATTTTCAAATGCACTATAGTTTTGGAACTCTGGTTTGCCAACATAAATATATTATCTAATGTAACTTATAGGTAACATGTGGTGGTGTTAATTACACTAACCAAGGGCAAGACTGTCAGACTGTATAGTAAATATTAATTTACTTAATGTACTAGTAAAATTTTCTTTAACTATTTTAGATAAATACATATAAATGTTACAATATTATCTCCTCACACTCCACTGAATTACCTTGCTCATCCTCCAGAGGTAATCACTTTGGAGATCACTATTAGTGATATTAGTAAGCGCAGTCTACCATTCTACAGATTGCAAAAGAATCATAATATTGGGCAGATAATATAGCTAACTAAAGGATCATACTTCAAAGAAGCCTATTAATAGTCCAAACAGCTTACAAACACACAAACCAGTATTGAGCTTGGTTCAGCATAGAAGCAACAGTTCTCAGGATTTGCATAAATATTGTACAAATAGACTCTATCTAAGGGTTAAACTAATGAGTCTTCAAAGAATCACGATGTTTTGACAGAATGCTAACCAATATGGAAAATAAGATAAAATTCACATTAGCTTGATTTAAAAAACTCAAGGGTAAAGCTCAACAGAACATAAGTCAATGAATATATGTAGAAGTTAAAAAGGAAGCTAAACTTATCCATAATACTAATTACAGAAACAATGTAAAATTTCTACTTCCTTCACATGGTGCTACCTCACTCCTATACTGCACTATGAAAATCTTTTCTGTTTAAGAACACCTGTAGGGTAGGGGATATAGCAGCAAGCATGAGGTCCTGAGTTTGATCCCCAGCACCAAAAAAAAAAAAAAAAAGAACACTTGTAAAGACACTACAGAATCAACTGCTTATATCATGTTAAAGACAATTCATGATGTTGTAGGTAGAAAGCGTGGGGTCAGAATCCTGGCTGCTTACTCAGCTGATGTGTGTTTTTTGTTTGTTGGGCTGGGTTCAGTTGGGTTGGAGTTTTTCTGTTTGTTTTGTTTTGTTTTCAGGTTTTTTGAGATAGGGTCTTGCTCTGTAGTTCAGGCTGGCCTTGAACTCATGGAGATTCTCCTGCTTTAGCCTCCAGAGTGCTGGGATTACAGGCACATGCCATCACACCTGGCTTTCAACTGATGTGTGATCTGATGTAAATCACCAGAATTCTCTGAACCTCATATTCTGACTTCTGATATAGACTAAATGAAAGCTTGCATATGCAGTGCCTAACAGCCTATGCCACAACTGGTGCCTGTAACAAGTGGTATGGCTTTATTATTCCAGAACTTCTAAACTCAAAAAGAAAATACTGGCTAGATTCAAGTATAGAAGACAAAATAGGATCTTAGGATGAGGAACATATAATACAGAAAATAAGCAGAATGAGTCATCAAGATATTACAGCTTTCTTAGATACAAGTTACTGAAAGTGTTGGAGTATAAATTTGCATTTTATAGGAGTTAAAATCATCTTATCATAATTAAAATGTGTATTTATACTATAATGAGTCATCCTACTAGGGCAGAATGGATACAATAGAAATGATGTGCTGAAGTTCAGTAGTCCAAATAAGGCTTAATTCTACCATTAGAAGAACTCTAGTTATTCTTACTTAACCTTCAATGTTCCAGTTTCCTCAAGTGGAAATGAGAAGGGGCAAAGTCATTTCCCAAGTTTCTTCCATTCATTCTGCCACATCATTAACAGACTTGTTTTTGCAGTTTTTAATGCCATAAATACAATTTAAATCATGAAAACTAAAATGCACGCAAAAAAAAGTCAAAACGTTAGAGGAAAGATGTTTATCACACAAAAGAAAAGGTCAAATCACGATTTAAATGTTAACAATATGAAGTGCAAGACAACAATATCAAATAGTTATTCTATATTTCTATCAACTTAAAAAAGAAACTGATTTAAACAAAAACTTTTCAATCTAAGTAAAACTCACTACTATAAAAAGATTAAACAATGCAAGAGTTCAAAGACTCTTCATACATGAGTATTTTGAAAGTGCTATATTACTGTCATTGACCAGTCTAAGCATTGATCAAAGAATATAGACTTAAATATTTTGATGTTTGGCATAAGGGTTATCTTTAGTGTGGGCAGAAGAAAATTTAAATTTTATGATTGGATGCAAGACTTCAGTTGGGCTGATTTTTTAACGTAGCGAGCAGATACTCAGAAAATTATCAAAATGGCACTGAATTCTATCAGGTGCTCTATGAATTCAGTAGTCTAGTAAACATTTATACATTACAGGTAATGAGTCATTCATTACCTTATCTACAGACTTGCCCTTCTGCTTATTAGTGCAGCATTAGTAAATCTACAAAGAGGAAATTTTCCATTTTGTGCTAACATTTTTCGCTTATGGTCAAAGTTTAGAGACACCTTCCAGAACCTATATGACTGAAAAGAAGGCAAGTTTAGGTCCCCTGATCTCTAGTCCAGGCTGCCTTCCTTGGCATCTCACTGCTTTTCAAGGTCAAGAAGGAACATGACCAAGGCAGGAGAAGTGCCATTTTGTTGTACATGTAGTAAAATTTCACCTACTACTCCTAAAAAAAATCACATCATACTCAGGAATCATTCTATTTCAAAGCCAAATTCATAGTAGGATACTCTATATTCTTCTATACCATTCATTATCTGCTAAATCAAGATCTTCCCTAAACACACATTCCCACCCCTCACAGAAGATTCATACAAGAAGAGTAAACATGGCTATGGTGGTTGGAATTATCAATTTGTCTGATAACTGGGGATATCTAGTTAGAGAAAAGGTATTTCTGTGATTTGACCTTCTGAATCTAGATTCTCAAGCAATCTGGTAGCCACATAAAGCTTTCCCCAAATTCATGTGAATCACTGAGTAACATAAAAAACTGGAGAAAATCTCTATACTCACCATGATTGCAAAGATTATCATAATTTACATGGCTGGCAGGAAAAGTAAGGACTAGCTATATATGTATATTTAATATTGTGAATTCATAAAATTTTCAGATGACACAAACATAACTTTTTTAAAAAAAGATTAAGAGGGACAAACAAGCTATTTTATATGAATACGAGCATTTTAAATTATTAACATATTTTATCCTTTAGCGCTTCAGTATAGTGAAATTCATATTACTTAGGGGTTAAAAGAAGACTCTCATTGTAGCTTTTGAATTTTGTACTTGGTAAATACATCATCCATTCAAAACCACATTCAAAATTCATGTCTCATATCAAAATCAATTCCATACAGATTAAAAAGGTAAGAAAATTATGCAACTAGAAGAAAATATTGCTATTTTTATAAGTATGTTATAAGAAAGATTTTTCTAAGGGCACACATAAAAAACAAAATCAACAGACCTTATTAAATGCATTTTTATTTTTCAGTACAGAAAAACACAACCAAAGCAATTTGTTAACAAGAAAACTGGAATTTTTAATATGTATATATGAGTGTGTCTGTCTGCATATGCATGTGAATAAGTAAATTACATACCAAAAAAGACAAATACTCCAATAAAAAAAAAAGGCAAGGGATATAAACAGGGAGTTCACACAGACACAGTAAACATGAGAAGTAGTTGGCTTCACCAGTAATCAAAGATGCACAATTTTTCTAAAACAGAGACTGTTTATCTTTCAGATTAACAGTTTCTTTTTTTACTTTTTGGCCCAGTGCTAATAAAGATATGGGAAAATGAATATAAAGAAACACAGCTCATCAAATCACCAATTACTATGAAGGCTAATGAGGCAGCAAATATCAAAAGTTTTCAAAAGTGCATGCTTTTAACCTAGAAACTTCATTTGTAGAAGTTTATTTTAAAGAAATATTCAGCAGTTTCCAAAACACTCACATACGGCTGTTCACTAAATGTTGTTTAATAACAAAAAAGTATCACCCACACACACACAAACACAACCAGGAAAACAAATACAAATAACAGTCCTAGGAATTTAAGGGAAGGCATTTTGGTTTTACACCACTGAAAAATTTGGATTCAATTCACCTAACACTTCTCCTGTTAACACCCTAAGCCTGTAATAATCAATATAAATCATAAACTTGGTGATATGCTCAGTTCATTCAGTGAGATGAAAGATCTGCATAAATTGGGGCCACTTGTTACCAACACAAATTGTAGATATCTCCACTATAAATACAAGACTTGTAAGTTTCCCTTAAATTCTCTCATTATAACAATTGCATCTTTGATCAAAATTCTTGGGATTTCTTAAATTACAAAAAAAACTTTTTTGTCTTTTTTACTGTGACAATAAGTTTTCCTTGTATGTTTCCTACCATACTAAACAGTTACAATAAACTATTACGTTGGTGACAAAGGGGAGTCAAATATAAATGTCTCCAATGTTTTATTCAATGTTTGTTTAATAGACAGCAGATAAATTTATGAATCAAAGTAACTTAAAAGGTTTTGAATGGAACTTGAGGTTTAGCATTTATAAATACTAAAAGCTATATTATCAATTATTATCACTAAGTTGCATGAAAATACATTTTGCAATAATATATTTATCACATTCACATTTCAATTGAATTATGCTTTAAATAATATAAGCCAGAATTTGCTGCTCTAAGAAAACAGGTTTAAAGAATTGATGACATATTAGCAAGTTACAATGTAGCTGAAATTTTCCTTAGCTGGGTAAGACTTAACAGTTGAGGCTCCTGGTTTTATCACTAGTATTTTGTCTCTCTCACACTACTATATAAAAAACCACTGCATTGCTTTTGTCATCTGCCATCAAGAAGACACAAAATTCAAGAGATTGACCTGTGCCTCAGCAACTTCATTACCAAGAAACTGGTGCTGCATAATTGTACCATTAGAAAAATCCTCTAAAAAAAGGAAATTTGTTGCTGTAACCAAGTTCTGTTATATTAGAAAAAGGGACTACTTACCTGTTTGAATACATACCAACTACATGAAAAACTCTGCAATCATGAGAGTTGAAAAATTCTTCCATACAGTAATGGAGACACTCCTTCTACTGTGTACAGTATTTTGTCTCAAAAAATACTGTATTATAAACAATATTTATAACATTAATGAAAGCACAAGAAACCATATTATGATATCAAAAATTGGTAACCTTGAATTTGACAGATCTGGAAGGTGTGTGCTCAACTGAAGAAGATAAAAGTAGTTATGACTACAGGTATTATTCGGTCTTCAAGCAGAATCCTAATCATAAGACTATGATTTTTAAAGTCTGTTAATTATCATATTCAGTTTGCCAGTGTTTAGAGAGTACATGGACTTTCATTAGCACTATAAAGTTATGTATTCACAATTCCCATAACTACAGCACATCAACTTATTTCCTCTGGGGTAAGTGGAAGACCTAATCAGTGAATTTCATAAACATTTAGTGAATGCTGATTAAGTCCCAAGAACTGTACTCTTTCATTAAATTCTCCTCTGCTGCAACAAGACAGTTAGAAATATGTGATTATAACCAGTCTGACTGGCAGAAAACTGAACAGTTTTCATGGATGGCATCATATCCTCAGCATTATAAAAGAGAATTGTGCAACTCCTCAGTAAACTCCTAAATGTTTATTTTATTAAAAATGTGGAAATGTTCACAGGTATCCTTTTTAGCACCAATTAATTACCTACCATCATGGTAACTACACACACATACACACACACACACACACATATATATACACAAAATATACCAGCATTATTAAGAAAAAAGTGTTTTGCCTAACTCAGTACTGGATGGAATTTTATTCCCAGAAAGTCAACAAACACACATGATCCCTGAGAACCTATTAATGGAACAGAGCTAAATACTTTAAGTGTACTCTTTGGTTCTCTCTTATTTTTAGAATCAAAAGACAAGGCAAAAACCAAAATGACACATACCTAAATATCTACAGGCTCACAAAAGGAAGTACAGAGTACCACCCATGAAGTGTGTTAATAGAACAAGGGGACGAGGAAGGTTAGATTAACAAAATAAGCTCAATTCCTAAGCAGAGAACACCTAACCGGTCTGTCTAGAAATAAGGATGAGCTCTTTCACATTTGGCTGTTTGTTCTGCATTTTATCTGACCCTCTTAGTAACCCTAAGTAGATCTTCCCAAATTTTAGCTCTCCCCTGAAGCACAGCCAAAGCAGGTACAGTGTGTGATATCAGGAGCTTCAACAAATTCTAATAGAAAGTAAGTGAAAATCTGGCCTCTAATCTGGGTTTCCTGAAGTCAGGTTTAGTGTTTTGTCTTTTCCATGGTGCAGAGAGGAATATGCTGCCTGACTCAAGGATGACTCAACCTCATTCTTCAGCTTGAGAAATTAAAATGACAGGTTGCAGCTTAGCAAAAGAAAATTGTTTTCCAAACACTATTCCAGGTTAAACCTTTGATGTGTACTTTCCATCCTGGCAATTTAAAACACTATATGAATTTGTCAGCATCTCGGGATCCACAGCCTTTGGTATAATTAAAACCCATTAGTTTGGCTGAGCGGATAAAGGCACCACATGTGCTATGAAAACATAACCTCCTAAAAGCCCCTCAGAGGATATTAAACATTCATAACCCACAATAAAAACTTAGCAGAACATGTCAAAGTATAAAAGTTTTTATTAGCCAGCAGTGTAACTCACCTCCTAAGGATACTATACTTAGACCCAGTTCCTACAGGTGCAAGAAATATCACAGATGTCTCAAAAAAAAAAAAAAAAAAAAAAAAACCCTTGTGGCCCAAAGTCCAGCATAGCAGAAGGGTCATGATAGTGCTGAGGATTCTGAACAGCAATTTTGAGAATAGTTTCCTGTTTAAAGACCCCACCTAATTAATAATCTTGCTATGTACCACTCTTTTTTATCATTAATCCACTCTTATACTTGTCTTCTATATTTACAAAAGGTAAACTTCATCTCTAGTTCCTTCCCTTTCTCTAGCAGAAAGTCACCATTAGAAATTATACTAGGGTGAAAGCATTCCAGTAAGTAACATTTTTTTGCAGTGCTTGGATAGTACCCAAGGTCTTGACTATGCTAGGCAATTACACTATCACTGAGCTACATCGCCAGTACAAGTCAAACATAACTCAATTCCACCATCAGAACGAAGTGGAAAAAGAAAAGTCCATAGCACTTTAAGAATTTCACCTAAGATCAACACTGACTTCATCATTTAGATACAAACCTTCATAGACGTATGTAATGAAAAAAAAAAAAAACTCTTACGAGTCTCATAGAAGTGTTCATAATTTTGACCAAAAGTATCACTTAGCACATCCACAGATGTGCAAAATAGTTTAACACAGGCATGTACATGATAAAAGAGCAGGATGAAAATGAAAGGTAAAAGGGAAGACAAGACAAGGGAAAGGAAGGGGAGGTGAGGAAAGAGGAGGAAAGGGCAAGAAAGGGAATGGAATGGAAGGGAAGGGAACAGAAAGGAGAGAGAAAGACAAAACATGGCCTATGAAAGGAGTCAATCACTGTCTTAGTTACTTTTCTCTTGTTGCTGAGACAAAATACCCAACACTCAAAATTAAAGAAAAGGTACATTTAGTTCAGTTTGTAAAAGGTTCAGTCCATAATCAGCTGGCTTCAAGGAAGGGTGGCTTGGCAGAGGGGCATCACAAAGAACAGTTCACAAGGTAGCAAAAGCAACAAGGGACCTTAACAGCGTCTTTCTGTCCTTTGATACTCTATGTAAACTACCAGGAATAGGATGGTGCCAAACCAATTAGTAAGCCAATTTACTAATCACAGACTCTTAATTCCAGCATTACACCATGAGTCAATCACATACTCTAGATCCAGCCACCACTGAAAAAGCCCCACCTATGATGGCATTAGGCTTTAGGAGGACATCTAAACACAAACCATAACATTCTGCCACTGGACCCACAAAGACTAATTGTGCACCCCCTTATGGTAAAGACATTTAGCCTATCTCTAAGAGTTGCCAAATCCTAACAGTTTCAGCATTGCTGAAAAGTCCAAGTCCCAAGTATCCTCTGAGATTTAAGGCAAACTCTTAGCTACAACTCCTTGTACAAAATGAAAAGAAAATTAAACACTTCGAACATTCAATGGCACAAGATAGGCATTTCCATTCCGAAAGTTACAAATGAGGGACACAAAGGAATAGGATCAAGCAAAGTTCAAAATCCAGCAGGGCAAACATTTAATCCCAAAGTTTTAAATCCAGCATCCCTGGCAATCTGTGGCAACTTGTGAATTCCAAAGGGCTTGTGTGGTTCTACCCCTAAGGCACTATTGGTGGTTGTAACTCCCATCGGTTCTCTCTGGTACTGGCTCTGTTTCCTCCTTACAGTTTTCCTCAGACAACCCACATTCCTGACTTCTCCAAACATCTGGGGTCTCTACTGTACACTGACTGGCCTCCAAGGCCTTCTTCTGAAATCTGTGTGGAAGCATTCCTGCTCTCACAACTCTTATGTTCTGCATGTACCTAAAACCAACCATGTGGATGATGCCAAGGTCGGCCACTAGCTGGAGCAGTAGACAGGATTCCTTCTCTCTTGGCTGTAGGGAGCTTTATAAACCAAATCCTGAGGAACAACTTCCCTTGGCCACTGCCATTCTGGAACATGGTGTTCCAGGCCTTTTTTTTCAAAGCAAAGTCTTTCACTTTTGCAATTTTGAGGCTGTGAAGGATAGAGTTCTGCTACTTCCTGTGATGTCCTCAGGCCATCTTTTCTATTCTCCTGTTCCTTCTCAGCAGTCAAGATCTCCTCTGTTCCATCTTTGTAGCCCACTGCTTTACTGTAGTTTCCTTTCTAGCTGAATTCATAATGTTTTAAATCATTTTGCTGGGTTCTTTGCTCTTTATTCTCAACATAGATCTGCCTAAGGACTTCCAACAGTAGCCATGCACTACCTCAACATTAGACTGCCTTGAAATCTCTTCTACAAGATTAATTAATCCCCCTTAATCTTAGTCTTAGGCAGACCTGGACATGAGTAAAATGCAGACAAACTTTCTGTCAAGGCATAAAATTCATCATCTGGAGTCCAATAGCCAATGTTGTCCTTCTTCCCAGGAGAAACATCCTGAGTCTCGTCTTTACCAGCAGAATCTCTATCAGGCTTCTGGTCTTCTGAGCTCAGACCAAAATCTCACATCGAGTACCACCTAAGATGGTCCAGCTCTACTTTTTCAGCTGGCATCTCAAAAGTTTTCCAAACTCTACCCAAAGACTCCTGAACCACATGGTCAGGTATAGTCATAGCAATGACCCCACTTCTCTGGTACCAAATTTTGTCTTAGTTACTTTTCTCATTGCTGAGACAAAATACCTGATGCCCAAAGTTAAGGGAGGAAAGGTTTATTTAGCTCAAAGTTTGTAGAGATTTCAGTCCATAACTGGCTGGGTCCAAGGCAGTGTGGCTTGGCAGGGAACAGTTCATGATAGGCAGATGATAAGAAAGCACCAAGGGACCTTAACACAACATCATCCTGCCCTTTGATACTGTATCTAGGATGCTGGGATCAGGGTGGTGCCAAACGCATCAGAGGACTGATATAGTAATCACACACCCTTAATCTCAGCATCACACACTCTAGATCCAGTCACCACTGACCCCATGAGGCTACGGGGGACATCTAGACCTAAACCATCACATTTCCCATTGGCCCCACAAGACTCATGTACATTCCTTTACACAAACCTATGTCTGGTACATGGGGACATCTAGACCTATACCATCACATTTCCCATTGGCCAAACAAGATTCATGTACATTCATTTACACAAACCTATGTCTGGTACATGGGGAATATGCTATTTCATAGTGAAATTCTCAATATGAAGTCTAGATTTTTTTTAAATGTGTAACTTCAAAGCCTAAGTCACTATGAATGTTCAAGGGCAGCTACATTACCTCAAACTTACTTGAAATCAAACCATCACATTATACTCCTGATTGATGTGAACCTACTAAAAATGCTTTTAAAAATGCTTTTAAACTGCTCCTGACTTTTAAAGGTGCTGTAAAGTCAAGCCTAACACCTACCTTTGCCTTATTTTCTGAAGGTAGGGTATTATAAAAAATGGTAGTTGGTGACTTTAACTTGTATAGAAGTCATTACTCTGTATGAAACACAGACAGCATACAGGCTTTGCCTGTTCCTGCAGTTTATTATAGAAAAATATAGAGATTACCTCCAGCCTTCCCTCCAAATATTTAAATCCATGGTTCAGCCTCTTTCTTTAATGCTTTCCTTTATAAGTCAGTCTTTTCCTTCTCAAGTATTTCTATTTCTGCAAAGGAACATTCTATTAGCTATACTTTTTTCTCTCTCTCCCACATAGAAATATGAGTATAATTATATATATGCTTTCGTTCTTTGACAACTATTTTGTTCTTTTACATTCCTGATTTTTCCCAAATACATTCATCTGTCGAATAATTAACCAAAAATGTGATTTTACTTTCTGTGTTCATCATGCACATTTCGACTTTTGGTGTAACAAAATATAGTTACAACTAAAACTTAGCTTTGTCCAGTGTTTACGCTTTGGTTTCAGTAGCTTTGTGCATAATTCAACTGATAGTCTATTGTCCAGTTTAGACAACAGGGATTTCAAGAATGAGTCAGGGTAAAAAAGTGTCTTCCTGCTGTGTCCTTCACCTCTGATAATATCTACATATGATGGAATTATGTGAGCTAAGCCTCCTTCTCTTCTGTAACTACGTTCCTCCAAGTGATTCTTATTCAAATTTGTAGTTTTAAATAATGTAATACAACCTAAGGACTCTCAAATATGTTGCAGGCACTGATCTCTCCTAGGACTCAAGGCTAACATCAAGGGGCTTATTTGACATCCTCCCTCTGATGTCTAACACCAAACATTGTCAAAGTAGAACTCTTCATATTAGTAAGTCTTCCTTCCTCTGTTCTTCCCTCTTGTCTCATCCGGACAATGTACAATCCAGCAAGAAATCAGAATCTGATTACTTCTACTAATTGTACTACTATCCCAGATTGAGTTACTCTCATCCTCTTGTTTTCTCCAATTCCATCCCAATACAGCAATGGTAAAATCATTTACAAATATAAATTAGGTCATAGGATGCACCTGCTTACAGTAATACAATAACACTCTACTGAATGTAAAATGAAAACCAAACATCTTATTTTAATGTTCAATGGTCTGATGATCAGTAGCTACCTCTCTGTCTTCATCTCATGTCACTCGGCTCCTTCATAGATTAGACCCCTACCTTTTGGGTTCTTCTGGCCTTTCAATGATCTCTACATTTCCCTACGTTAGCATCTTACTGATAAGTCTGCAGAATTCTGACACTATTCTCATTAATGAAAACTTGTAAGATGAAAACTTACCTGAAATTATCTCCAAACCAAAAATTTAAACAAGAACTGAAACAATTATTCAGAACACAGTTGATCATTTGTTTAGATATGCATGAGAGCCATCATAATGTAGTCATAATAACTTATTGATTTTAAGTTTTTTACCTTATGACTTTTTAGCTTATTACCAATCTCATTTTACTCATCAAAGATAAAAATGTCAAACATTTAATACAGAAAATCAGCTCCTTGAGTAAATAACAATGAAACATGATATAGTCAATGGATACCCCAAGTCAATATTCTGAAAATCTTGTCTCAAAACTTGATTCCAGTCAGAAATCTAAACGGGGTCAATTACCCTTAAATACTATGCAAGTTCTGTATTTACAAGGAGCAAACCTATTACTACATCTTGATGTTTGCTAAAAACTGCACCTAAAGGTAGTTAAACACATGCAAGTTTCACTCCCTTCTGAGGTACAACCTACCCTCTGTGTTGCATTAAGGTATCTATGCTTTGAATGTACTAATTTTATGTTCTCACTACAAGCAACCTTACTAATTATTCAGAACTTGACTGAAGCATCACTTTCCCCAAAAGCTTGAGATTAAGCAAGGTGACCTTCCTGTGGGTTCCATCAGCATTTGTACTTGACTGTAGGTAACCCTTAAAAGGTACACATAAATACTTACTGTCTGATGCAATACCAAGCAGGAATCACACTATTTACAAGGTTATCCCTAGGGCCTAAAAATCAGTAAGTGCTCAATAAATATGTATTAAATGAATTAATAAGTAAATTATCCAAAATTCATGGAACACAAGTAAATTTTTTCAATCACATTTTATTGGTATATTTTAGATAAACACAACGATCACATTCATCACAGTTAAAATTTAAAAAGAGAAACATACTATTTTTTTTTTTTTTTTTTTGGTTACTGGAGATTGAACCCAAGCCCTTAGAACTGAGATAATATCCACTAGTGCTTTTAATTACTATTTGTTTAATTTTTGAGGCAAGGTCTCAATATGCCATTAAATTGTCCAGGCCAGGTTCAAACTTGGGCTCTTCCTGTGCAGCCTGGAATTACAGGCGTGCAGTACCACCCCCAGTTCTTTCTTTCTTCCAGGGCCTTGCACATGCCAGGTGCTGTGCAAGTACCATGCCATTGAGTTAGCTACATACCCAGTCCAGTAAATTTCTACACTATTTTTTAAAAGTCTATTATGTCTAAATTCTTTTTTAATCTGTCGATATCCTTCATGGGTTATTTCAAGACTTTCTTAATTTTAAGACAAAGAAACTCTTCTGTAAATTATAAATCTATCCAAACTCCTTTTAAGAATATACTCACATTTAATGTTCTATTGTAGTAGAAAACAAAAGATTTGTATTTAGATAAACAATAATAGTAATACTAATAAGCATTAAAAGACAATGGTTATATTCATTATTTGAAGCATATTTTATTTATCTCATAATGATACTATAAATTCAGTATGATTACCACATACATTCTAAATTAAGATACTGAGAAACAGAGGAATTATGCATACAATGGCCCATGCCCTTGTACCTTGTCAGTTCCGTGCTGCGAACAAATAACATTTCATTATTTGTAATACTATTAAAGTAATTCTCTTTGACTAATTCTCTTTGCAGAAAACTCAAAGCTTTAATTTGCTTTTTTATGCAGTCCACTTACACAATCCATTTTGTATTCTCTTATCATTTTAATATCCTGTATACTTTTTAATAGATGTAATGCTAACAAAGAGACTATATCTATATATATACACATACACATATATAACACAGTTCTACAATACTACATCAGGTTAACACATTCTTAAATGTTGTTTCCCTCTTCAAATTGTTAGCCTTACATGAACAATAAAGAAATTTTTGGTGAGCCCCTGGATAGCTTCAGGATGCCAACAGCTGCCAGAGAAACCAACCACAGAACTAGAGATATTCCCCTCAACCTCTGGGAAGGAGAGATAGAAGATGGAATTGATCACCAGCAACCTACACACTCAATCATGCCTCCATAATGAAACGTCCAAAAACTCTCAGAAAGGAAGGGTTCAGCACTGAAACCATATGTCTAGAGGGTGGCACTCTCAGAGGGACAATGGCAATTTTGCACCCCTTCCCAGACTCCTGGCTACATGTGTCTCTCCCTTCTGGTTATTCATCCATACCATTTGTAATATTCTTTTATGATAAATGGTTAACCATCAGGGTTTTCTTGAGTCCTGAGAGCCAATCTAGCATAAGCAAAGACTCATTGGAACCCTCAGTTTATGACCAGTCAGTCAGAAGTACAAGTGATATCCTTCTACTTATAATAGGTATCTGAAGTCAGGAGCAGTGTTGTGAGACTTGGCCCTCAACCAGTGGAATTTAAGGTGATATCCAGTTGCGCAGGCCAAAAATTGAAACAAATTATAGGATATTCAGTGTCTGGCGAATTTCCAAGTACATGTGGACAACCTCCACACATCTAGTTGTGTTCTGTTGAATGGTGTGCAAAAATTTCTGAAACCTTGACTTTGGTCATAGGTTTTATACAATTCTTTTTAATTTTATTTTAAAAATAGTAAAATCCAACAAAGCAAAATAGAGCAAAGTCAATCAAAACAAAGCAGTAGAATTGGTACAGAAGTTCAAAGCAGGATACTAGGAAAGCAATAGCTACTATAGTATATCTTGTTACCTTCACAATAGTTGTCCATTTTATCAGGTATAGCAAAGTCAAACCAAAAACACATCAGAATAAAACCAATCAAAACAAAATACTGAATAAAGCAAAACAGTGAGAACAACATTGGGCCTCAAAGACAAGATAGAAGGAAATCCCCCATATTTGCTACATTGCATACAATCATCCTCCCAAGAGATGTTCAGACTGCTGGTGCCAGGCCTGCAAAATCAACCAAACAATATAAGCATTTAGCTACTTTATGTACCCCAGTTGCTATCAACCTAGTCGGTCCTCCGAACGAGCAAGCTGCTTACAGGGGAGGTGGGTGTTGATTCTAAGCCCACATGGTGGTAGGCTCACAGGAGGCGCTGACCCTTCTCTTCCTGGAACCCATTATGCCAGCTTACCAGGAAGGTTAGCCAGTCATCTTCTGGTTGGATCCTCCCTGATTCAGCATGGCAGGTTCTTGGGAGGTGCTGATCTTTTTCTTCCTGGAGTCCATGCCACTTGCACCATTTGCCAGGACGGCTGGCTAGCTGTCCTCTGGTTGGATCTTCCCTGACCCAGCATGGCGGGTTTTCAGGAGGTGCTGATCTTTCTCCAGCATGGTAACTTTAAAATGGTCATTTTATTACATGTTCACCTGAAGGTAGCACTTGGTCTTGTGCAAATTGATTCTTTTATCTAAAAGACTCATGAAATAGTCTTTAGTAACCAGAACAGTAAGTGTAAACTGCAGACTGGCAGAACAACTAGTACAAAAACGCTCATCTCATCTCTTTATTCCTGCTCACCAAGTTGATTATCTTACCAAAACATTGAACCTTGAATCACAATGAAATTCCAGTCAAGCAATTTCTGCTAGAGCCTTTTAAACTATATAATTTTGAAAATGTAAATCTACCAAAACAAAAAATTATTATTCATAGCATCAGAACTTCTGAATTACCTGAGTGTTTATTGCTTATTTTAAAATATTATGGCTAGAAATCCAGCATCATTTACCTGAGTGCTTTCTAATGGAGTATTTCAGAAATACAAAATGTATAGATATTCTACAATAAACAACCATGTGCAATACCAAGCTAAAAAATAAATCAGTGTATACACAACTGAAACCAACTAGGTGTCCACCCCTGATATTACTCTGGCTGCTCTCCTGAAGTAGTAGTAATAACCACTTGCTGAATGTAGTATTTATCAGAATTTTGCTATATATTATGTAATTATACTGCTATATATGATATACATGTTATATATGTGTTCATATATATACTTTTATATATATAGTAGCTTAGACAAAATTATTGGGTACATTTTAACATGCAATACATAGCAAAATAATTATAAGTTCACCTGTAATTTGACTTACTTTTTCTCAGTATTACATTACTGGAATTGATTATTATTAATATGTGTTCTAATACTTTCATTGTATGCAGGATACAGTGCTGAAATTTACTGATTTCTTTACTAACATTCAGAGATTCTTTTTTATTTAAGAGAAAAAACACAAAGAAAAAAAGACAAAAAACAAAAGAGACAAACAAATGACAACAATGAATCCAATACAATAACATTATAGGTTTACAAAACAAAATGATAGGAATTTGACAAGGATTGCAATATTGCATATCATTCTGAGCAAAAGGGTTGTTTAGATTAACAGATATAGACATGTAAAATTGATCTAATCATATGAGTATTAACTGTTCTTATTTAATAACCAATACATTTAGTATAGTCATTTTAGATATCTTCTGTATACATATATACAAATTTACGTCTTTTGCCTTTTCCCTTCCTTCTTTACTCCTTTCCCCTGTCTGAATTACTTATTCTCTTTGAGCAGTTTCTTACCTTTACACAGTATTTATTGTAGATTTTGGATCATATGTACTTTTTAAGTTTCTTCCACTAGGGGGACAATGCAGTATTTACACATGTGAGTTTGATTTATTTCACATATGAATATGGTCTCAAGTCGTGTCCATTTACTTATAAAACTCTCAATGCAATCTTTTTTGATAGCTCCATTGTATAAAAATGCCACATCTTTTTTATCCATTCCTTGATTGATGGACACCTGGGTTGTTTCCAAGATTTGGCCATTACAAATTGGGTTGCTATAAACATGGGTGCACAAATATCACTGCAGTATGATATTTTCAGTTCTTCTAGGAAAATGTCCAAAAGCAGGATAGCTGGGTCAAATGCAATCTCTAATCCTAGCTGCTTAAGGATTCTCCACACTGACTTCCACAGTGGTTGCACCAGTCTACATTCCCACAAACAGTGAAGAAGAGTTCCTTTTTCCACACAGCCTCTCCAGTATTTGATATTGTGTGATTTTTTTGATCTTGGTCATTCTTTCTGGGATGAGATGAAATCTCAGTGTTGTTTTAATTTGCATTTCTCAAACGACCACTGATGTTGAACATTTTTTATATATTTACTTGCCATTTATATTTCTTCCTCTGAGAAGTGTGTATTCATCTCAGATGCCCATTTTTGGATTGGATCCTTAAATGTTAGGGGCCTGATTTTTTTAAATCCTTTATATGTTTTGGATAGAAGTCCTTTGTCTTAGGGACAATTGGCTAAGATACTTTTCGAATTCATGGATTTTCTTCTCACTCTGTTGGAGATTGCCTTTGATATGCAAAAACTTTTTAATTAGACGAGATCCCAGCTGTTGATTGTGGGAAGTATTTCCTGTGCAGTTTGATTTTTGTTCATGAACTCTCTGCCTACTACTATGTCGGCAAGATTTTTACCTACTTTGTCTTCCAGCAAATTTAGTGTCTCTGTTTTAATATTCAAATCTTTCATCCATTTTGACTTTAGTTTAGTGCATGGTGATAGACATGGATCTAGTTTTAGTTTATGGCACATGGAAAGCCGGTTTTTCCAGCACCACTTAATAAAAAGGCTATATTTCTTCCAATGTACATGTTTGGCCCCTTTGTTAAAGATGAGGTGGCTGAGTGTGTTTGTAGTTGTGACTGTATCTTCTAATCTAATCCATTGATATTCAGGTCTGTTTTGATTCCAGTACCATGCTGATTTTATCACAGTAGCTTTGTAATATAGTTTCAAGTCGGGTATTCTGATACCTCCTGCCTTACCTTTGTTGCCCAGAATTGTCTTTGCTATTCCAGGTCTCTTCTGGTTCCAGATGAATTTCAGGGATGATTTCTCTAGCTCTGTGACATATGCAAGTGTTATTTTGATTGGGATTGCATTAAATCTGTACAACAATTTTTGGAGAATGGTCATTTTCACACTGTTTGTTCTTCCTATCCATGAACAGGGAATATCTTTCCATTTTCTGAAATCCTCTTTGATTTCCTTTTTCAGAGTAATGTAATTTTCACTGTATAGATCATTTACTTCCTTTGTTGGATTGATTCCTAAGTATTTCACTTTTTTGGATGCTATAGTGAAGGGTGTGGTTTTCCTTATTTCTCTCTCAGTGACTTTGTTGTTTGTGTACAGGAATGCTATTGATTTTTGAGTGTTGACCTTGCAGCCAGCAATATTACTAAATTTGGTTATTATATCTAGAAATCTTTGAATGGATTTTTGGGAGTATTCTATGTAGGGTAACATATCATCTGCAAATAATGATAATTTAACTTCTTCCTTTCCTATCCTTATTCCTTTTAATTCCCTGTCTTGTCTAATTGTTCTGGCTAATGTTTACAGAACTATACTGCATAGGAGTGGTGATAATGAACATCCTTGTCTTGTTCCTGATTTTAAGTTGAAAGTTTTCAGTTTTTGTCCATTTAGTAAGATGTTGACTGTTGGTTTATGATATATGGCTTTTATCAGATTGAGATAGAGACCATCTATTCTGATTTTCTGTAGGGTTTTTATCATGAATGGGTGTTGGATTTTGTCAAAAGCTTTTTCTGCATCAATTGAGATGATCATGTGGTTCTTGTCCTTGGCCCTGTTGATATGGTGTATTACATTTATTGATTTGCATATGTTGAACCATCCCTGCATTCCTGTGATGAATTCCACTTGATCATGGTGTATAATCTTTCTGATAACTTGCTGTATTGTATATTCCAGTATTTTATTGAGGATTTTTGCATCTATGTTCATTAGGGAGATTAGCCTGTAATTTTCTTTTTTGGTTGGGTCTTTCTCTGGTTTTGGTTTTAGGGTAATACTTGCTTCCAGGAATGATTTAGGGAGACTTGCTTTCCTTTCAATTTCACTGAAGAGTTTGAGGAGTGTTGGCATAAGGTCTTCCCTATATTTCTTGCAGAATTCAACAGTGAATCCAACAGGACCTGGACTTTTCTTTGTTTGTAGGGTTCTAATTGCATTTTCAATTTCATTAGCTGAAATTGGGTTATTCAGCAGTTTTACATCTTGATTCAGCTTTGGTAATTCAAAAGTTTCTAGGAATCTGTCCATTTGTTCTGTTTTATCAAACCAATGGGAGTAAAGGTTTTTGAAGTAGGTGTTGATGATCTGTTTTTCCACAGGGTCTGTAGTGATTTCACCCTTTTCATTTCTTATTGCACGGATTTGCATTTTTTCTTTCCTCTTTTTGATAAGGTTGGCTAGGGGTCTATCAATTTTATTTATTCTTTCAAAGAACCAACTCTTCGATTCATTAATTCTTTGTATTGCTTTCTTAGCTTCAATTGCATTAATTTCTGCTCTGATCTTTATAATTTCCTCCCTTCTTTGGGATTTGGGCTTGATTTGCTCTTCTTTTTCTAGAAGTTTGAGGTGAAGCATTAGGTTATGTGTGTTCCTTCCATTTTTCTGATGTGGCAGTTTAGTGCTATAAATTTCCCTCTGAGGACTGCTTTCATTGTGTCTCACAGGTTCTGGTAATTTGTATTTGCACTTTAATTTGATTGTAGATATTGTTTAATTTCTTCTTTAATTTCTTTTGTGACCCATTGATTGTTGAGAAGAGTATTATTTGATTTCCATTTGCTTATGGGGCTGTTGTGGGGTTTTTTGTCATTAATTTCCAATTTTAATGCACTACAGTCACATAATATGCATCGAATTCTTTCAATTTCTTTGCGTTTACTTAAGCATGTTCTGTGGACTGGTATATTATCTATTTTAGAGACTGACCCATGCAAAGCCGACAAGAATGTGCATTCTGATGTTGTTGGGTGGAATACTCGGTACACATCTACTAGGACCATTTGTTCACAAGTTTGATTCAGTTCTGTTATTTCTTTGCTGATCTTTTGTTTGGTTGATCTGTCTCTCTGTGACAATGGGGTGTTAAGGTACCCCAATATAACTGTATTATTGTTCATTTGGTTTTTCATGTCCATTAAGATTTGTCTTACATAGTTGGGTGCTCCCATATGTGGGGCCTATATATCTAGGATTGTAATCTCTTCCTCTTGAAGTTTTCCCCTAACAAGGAAGTAGTGACCTTCTTTATCTCTTTTGGTCATTCTTGGTTTAAAGTTCACATTGTCTGCAAACAAAATAGCTACCCCTGCTTTTTTCTGGGTTCCTGTTACATGCAGTATTGTTTTCCATCCTTTGACTTTTAGTCTGACTTTCCTTTTGAGTGAAATGTGTTTCTTGTACACAGCATATTGTTGGATTTTGTGTCTTAACCCACTCTGCCAGTCTGTTTCTTTTTATTGGTGAGTTGAGACCATTTACATTGATGGATATAACTGATATATACTAGCTTATCCCTGTCATGTTATCTTTCTGTTGTTGGTTTTCATCTTTTTCTGTTTAATTGTTTTCCCTGCTTAGTGGTTTCCTTTTGCTGTGGTTCTTGGAATTGTAGTTATCTTTGACCCTTTCTAGAGTGTCTTTCAGTATTCTTTGTAGTGTCAGTTTAGTGGCCATGAATTTCTTCAGTTGTTCTTTCTCTTATTTCTCCATCAATTTTTAAAGATGGTTTGACAGGATACATCAATCTGGGTTGGAAGTTGTTTTCTTTCCGAATTTGAAATACTTTACCCCAAGCTCTTCCTGACTTGAAGCTTTGTGTTGAGAAGTCTGCATAGTTCTGATAGGCTTTCCTTCATAGGTGATCTGTTTCTTTTCTCTGACAGGTTTTAGTATTCTATTCTTGTGCTGAATTTCTGATGTCCTGATTATTATATGTCTGGGTGAAGTTTTATTTTGGTTATGATTAATTTGGGTTCTGTAATGTGTATATCACATTCCCTTCCCATGTTCGCAAATTTTTCTGCTATTATTTTTGCAAATGGTCTTTGCAGGTCATAAGTATTGACCCCTGCTTTTTCATTAACACCTATTAATCTTATATTGTTTCTCTTGGCATCATCTTGCAGCTGTTGAATTGTTCTTTCCTGGCTCCTCTAAGAGATCTTTTCTTTCATTATTGTAATCTTCCATGTTGTCTTCAAGGTCTGAGACTCTATCTTCAGCTTCATTCAAATAGTTTTGCCAACTTTCAATGGAATTTTTAATTTCCTGAATTTCCCTTTAAATCTGTTCCATGCATTCTATTTGTCTTGTTTTGTTTATTCAAAGTTTCCATCATTTTATGTTCTTCTATTTTTTATCTTGATCTTCTTTAGATATACACAGCATTTCTTTTATGTTTGTCATTTCATTTTTTAGCCAAGAGATTATTTCTAATCTGATTTCCTCTATAGCTGCATGGAGTTGTTTCTTTACTTCAGTTGCTATCATTTCAGAAAGTTCAGTTATGTGATTCCCAGTGTCTTCTATTTCAGTGTCTCTTGGGTTTGCTCTCAGTGGGCTGGGGGACTGAGACTACATCTTGCTCTTCCATTTTGTCATTTTCCTCTGGGGCATGTGTGGTTGGCCAGGCAGCCTCCTGATGAATTGCACTGGGACACTGAGCTGGGCAGAGCTTCAATCCTCCAATATCCCTGTGGCCAGCTGGGGCATATGCCCAATCTATGGAGCTGGATCCTTGTGCTCTGTGGCCTGTGAGGCTGGCCATGTGTTTTCTCAATGTACTTTGTTGGGTTGCTCTTGGACCCTGGGCTGGACAATGTTTGTACCTTCCCTGCAGCTAGAAGGGGCACACCCCTGGAGCTTGTTGCCTTGGCCTGGAACCTGGCTATGTAGAGTTCAGAACCTCCACAACCCAGGGGGCTAGCAGAGATGCACCCCTGTGGTGTGGCACTGGGGACTTGTGCCTGGCTAGGTGGAGTTCAGAATCTCCAGGACCCAGGTGGCTAGGCAGAGCACATCCCAGAGTGTGGCACCACCAAGACCTTGCATCTGGCTGTGAGGAGTTCAGAGCCTCTGGAGCGTGAGGCTAGCCAGAGAGCACCCCAGGTATATGGTGTCGGGGCCTTGCTCCTGGCTGGGCAGAGTCTGCAACCTGCAGGACTTGCCATGTGCCCGCACCCCTGAACTATGGAGCTGGTGTCTTGTGTTCTAATGGGCAGAGCTCAAATTCTCCAAGGCCCTGCAGCTATGCCGGCCACCCCTTGATGAGCAGATCTGTGGCCCTGGGCTGGGCTGGGCTTGGTACCTCTGTGTCCTGTGATGCTGCCCAGGTGTTCCCCTGATGGACTGCTCTGGGGCACTGGCTGGGCAGAGCTGGGATCCTTTGTGCAGCTAGAGAGGACTAACCTCCAGAGGGTGGAGTTCAAAATCTCCGGGACCCAGGTGGCTATGCACAGTGCACCCCAGAGGGTGGCACCACTGAGACCTTGCATCTGGCTGCAAGGAGTTCAGAGCCTGTGGAGCACAGGGTTAGCCAGAGTGTAACCCCGGTACATGGTGCTGGGGCCTTCAGATTTGTTTTCTTGATTGTTGGTTCATGTTTTAACTGACTCATTTTTTTACAGAAATTTGAGGTTCTGGCCAAGATATAGGAGTTCCTAAATACTCTCTCCCTTACTACATGCAGCCTCAGTATCAACATCCTTCCCCAGTGTGACACATTGGCTACCACTAATGAATCCACAAAGAGACATTATTTCTTCAAATTCATAATTCACATTAGGGTTGCTCTTTGTGTTACATATTCCCTGTCTTTTGACAATTTTATAACGCTGTGTAGTGTCATGCAGAACACTTTCCCTTCTGTAAAAGCCTTCTGTGCTACCCTACTCAACCCTCCCACTCCACTAGCCTTGCACAGCCTCTAATCTTTTTACTGTCCTCACAGTTTTACCTTTTCCAGAATGTCATGTAGTTGGAATCATATACAGTGTGGTGAACATATGGCATGTGTACTGCAGCTGGCTGTTACCACTGAAAGTTCTAAAAGGTTTTCCATCACTGGTATAGACATTTACAGTGCTTCCATGTCTCTTCATGAGTTAATAGTTCATCTCTTTTTAGTTCTGAATAATACTCTGGATGAACCACAGTTTACCTGTTCACGTGCTTGAAGATGTGCTGGTAGCTTCCAGGTTTGTATGATCATGACTAAAGCTGCTATAAACATTCATGTGCAGATTTTTGCAGTGCCCTAAGCTCTCAATTCATTTGGCCAAGGTGCATGATGATACATGATATCATTAGAGCTTTATTGAAGCTGTCCTGCTGTCCTCCAAAGTGTCTGATCCATCTGCATGCCATCAGCAATAAGCAAGAACACCTGCTGCTCCACAGCTTCACCAATATTTGGTGTCTCAGTATTTTGAACTTTTGCCCTTCTAATATTTTATAGTAGTCTTTTGTTTCTTTTTGTTATTATAAACAATAATACTAACATGAAAATGTATGTGCTTGTTTTCATGAGCATTTGCTAAAGAATTGGCTTAGGCCAGCATATTTCTTAGAATGAATTTGTTGGTCCCAGTTATGACCATTTTAAACATTATCAAGTATAATCATGCTACTCCCCAATGAGGGTATGTCATTTTATATTCTTAACAGAAATATACATAAATTTCCATTGGTCCATATCATTGCCACCATTTTACACTGCAACTTCTGCCAACTTCATGCATGTGAATTTAGAACATAGCTTTATTTCACTCATCTTCTGTTATATGTAATCTTGAAAATCCTTTAAAATATTTGGAATTCATCTAAGTTTCTATTTCTTCAAACTTCTTCAAATATTTTAAATATTTTTCTAACTGGATATTCTTTCTCATTTGTGAATTCATAGTGAGATCTTTATATATTCTAAATAATAAACATATCTCCTAATCTAAAACTTTTAAAATTTGTTCATGTTCATGTGATGAGGGTATTGTTTTATTTGTTTTACAATATTTGCTGTTATCCATAAGCCTTTCATTTTACTGTATCAAATACAATCTTATTTTGCTTTGTTGTTTGTGCTTGAACTTTTAAAAAATACGCTTTTTTAAGGTACAAGTTACATGCACTAAAATTTACCACTTTAAGTGTAAAATTTTCACAACTAACACCATCACAATCAGAAAATGGAACATTTCCATCTAGTTTTATGGAGCAAAAACGTTTGCACGTTTCTACAGTGAATTCCCATCTACTTCTCTCAACCACTCACTTAATTTATGTCACTGTTTTCCAGTTTAATATACATGGGGTCATTCAATACAGGGGCTTTAGTATGCTGCTTCGATCACTTAATGATTTTGACTTGCACAAATTAATAGTTCATTCTTTTTTAACCACATAATACACCTTTAGCAGTTGATAGAAATTTTGATTGCTTCTAACTTTATGCTATTATGAGTAAAACTGCTCTAAAAATGTAAGTATAAGATGCTGGATAGAAGCATGAGTAAATAACTCTTGGATTAATAACCAAGAGCAGACTGCTGTATTGTATTGTAAGTTTGATTTTATATGAAACTTCCAAATTTTTTTTAAAGCAACAATACCATTTTGCACTGAAACATAATTTTTAAATTGCTATTACTTATTGCAAAATAATGTATTCAACTAAAATACTTTTATACAAAGGTGTTAGAAGCTATGCTGGCAAACTGTCTTAACATTTCACTCTATGTAAATTTTGTCAACTATTATTTGTATATTTTAAAAATTTTTCTGCAAAGTCTTTGAATATATTGTAACTAAGCATACTGATGATTTATTCTTTATATGAAATGATAAATATTTCTGCAAATGCACTAAACCAACACCACTAAAATCTATATAGGATTAAGCATAATTATAGTCACAAATGTGAATATTTACTCTAGCAACATTAAGAATATTAGATTAATTCCTTGAAGCAGGAAGATAATGTCTGTGAACTCTCTAGAGAGGACAGCAGGAATTTTAAAAAGCCAAATCAAGTGGTAAACTGTCAAAATAGATAGATTGATGCTAAGTTATCAGTCTAAAGAAGGAAGCAGTTAAACCAGAAGATCTACTTACTAAGAAAAATATTAGTACCTAAGATGTAAGAGAGGTAAGGGACTGTCTTTGACTGCTCATGTTTTCATAACTGGAGCAAAGCAAAAGTAAAGAAAAAGGATGGATGATATGACTGGTAGAAGTAATTCATTTTGTTTGACAGACAGAGAGAAGGGGATGGAAGGAGAAAGAAAGAGACAAAAAAAAAAAAAAAACATCAAGTAAGCAAAGCCAGTGAGGGAGAGATTAAGAAAGGCAGGGAGGAGGAAGAATGGGAAAGGTGGAGTGAGTTACCTTCTTAGAGAGAAAGGATATGCATTATACATGTAGGAAAGCTTCGGTATATTCGGTAGCTTTCAAAAAATCAGCAGGCTTTTTTCAGGTGAAGAATACACTGGGTTTTCCATAAGAAGGGAGAACAGAGCATATTCAAAAGCTATCAGTAGCTCCCTCTGACCCTTCAAATTGTGATATGCTGGTTGCACAGCATTTGAAGCCTCACTTCACCCCTCAATAGAATATTCTGGAGCTTCTAGTCACAGTTAAATGGTTCTGCTCTATGGCTTTGTTTTCATCCTCTTATGAAATGCTCCCTTCTTTTTATCCTAGACTCTATTCATCTATATTCATATTTTACCTGTTGATTCACTCTCAAATTTCAAAAACACCTATTAACTTATTAATTGGCATCTGTCAGAGAAATCCACACAAATTCACACCTCCATCTTCATGGAACTCCACTAATCTCTCCCATAGGAAGTATTCTCTCCCATAGGACAGGGCAAAAACATTGAACCTACAGGCAGAAAATTTTTCTTCTATCACAACTTTGGTTACTACTCTATACCATTTGTTCTAGCATCTGCTTCCAGGATATAATACTTTATGTGTGTTAGATCAGGGATTACCACACTAAAGCTCTGGGCCAAATCTGTTTCCCTACCTATATTTGTACAGCCCATGAGCTAAGAAAGGATACTACATTTTTCCCTGGTGGAAAAAAAAATTTGCCCAAAAACAGTAATTTAGGACACATAAAAAATTATTTGAAATTCAAATCTCAGTGCCCAAAAATATTTTGGGGGAACACAGCCATGCTCATCCATTTACATATTTTCCATGGGTAGTTTCATGCTGCAATGTCAGAGGTGATTAAAAAAATCATAAAATTCATAAACCCAAAATATTTCCTAGTTGGGTCTTCACAGACAATATATGCCAAACCTGTGTTAGAGCTTCATTTGCAGCAGTGTGCTTCACTTCAGTGATGGATAAATCACACTCTTAGATCTAGAAAGGAAGATGGTACCCTAGACTCCAGAATAGCCAACAGCTATTCACAAATATTATCTTAATTCAGCTCTGATCCTCAGAACTGGGCAGTATCGCCTTCCTGTACTTTTGGATCAATTCTCTGTTGTTGTGATGGATATACCATAATCAACATCATAAGCCCCAGCCTGAGCTTCTTCTAGAGCTGTTCCTATCAGCATGGACCCTTAGTACATTGTATGTGAGGACTAAAGCTCCTAGGATGTACTAGACGATCACTGGCTTCCTATCTACCGATGTCCACACCACAGGCAAAATTCTCAATTGATTACATAGGGGGCAAAAGAGACCACAAGGTTGCTGTTTCACTGTACTTGTCAGCATGGCCCTTGTGTCTGAACAGACAGGTGAGGAGGGGTAAACTGTCTCACAACCTCTTCTCAGTACTTGATGTGACTTCAAATGTGCATGAGGTGAGATCCAGGTAGGTTTTTCTCCCCATCTACCTTATGCTTAGTAAAGATCATTACCACAGTATAGTTTAGATTGTTTTTCAGTCTTAGGTGTTCTGTTTAATTTTTATTTTAGTTCATTTTCCACATTTTACAAGAAATATAAAAGGCAATCAGGAGCTCATTTTTATTTTCATTTTTATTTTTTAGCACAAGAATGATTCTTTCAAATCTTTCAAAGACCCTGAGGACAAATCTGTAGCTCTAAAGACAATATTCTGATGTTACACTATTCAAATATCTCATAAAAAGTTTCCTAATTTAGGACCTTTACTGGGTAGTAGCATCAATGTATGTTTAAAATACTAGCAAGATGGGCCACCGCTGGTGGGTGTACAGCCAGACCCCAGCCTTTCCCAGTGAGTCGGTGCCATTCATGGACTGTGGGGAGAGAGAACAAGGATTCATCAAGAAGCAAGCCCTCCTGTGAACCAGCACCACATGTGGGCTGCTGCCGGCAGGGAGACAGCCAGACCCCAGCCCCTTCTGGTGCACAGGCTGGCAAACAAGAAGAGCCAATCCCCGCCTCCCACCCAATAAATGACCAGCTGATTCAGAGAACCACAGGCTACAATGATAGCTACTGAAGTGAAATGCAATTTGATGCTTGCGGTGTTTGGTGTTTCACTGACCTTGCAGGTCTAGGGTCGGTGGTCTGATCATCTATTCAGAGAACAGTGGCATGCAGTGTGGCATCTAGGGGTGAATCTCCTTCTGAAGGTGGTAGCCACTGTAAATTCCCTATTATCTTCTTTTGAAGTCCTATATCATTTTCATTGTTTTGTTGAGTTGGGTTTTGTTCTGTTTTGTTTTGTTTGATTTTGTTATATCAGATGGCATGAGCAGTTATTTCAAAGATAGCATGACATATTATGGTAGTCAATTTGGATTTACTATGGTCTTGTTTGAAGTCCTTTATTGCATTCATTGTTTTGTTTTTATTGGTTCGGTTCGGTTCTATTTGTATTATGTGTGAAGCTATCTGCAGCTATTTTGAAGACAACAAGAGGCATTATGGTAACTATTATTGATTTTGTATTGTTTTGAAGTCCTATACCACTTACACTGGTTCATTTTGATTGTTTTATTCTGTTTCAATTTCCTTGATTATATCCTCTTTATTTATTTATTTATTTATGGTACCGGGGATTGAACTCTCAACCATCTGTTTGCCAGGCAGGCACATGTGCCACTGAGCTAAACTCCTGACCAGTTTTATCTGCTTTAAAATAAAATAAAATAAATAATAAAACAAAATAAATAATAATAATTAATAGAATAAATAATAAAATAAATAAAATATTAGCAAGAATTATTTCCACATAAAATAACTTATAAATTATAATTTAACAAACAGTTCCATTCTGACACAATGTAATACTGTCAAAAAACAGATATTGTCTTGTAAATGTTCTGTTTTACCAGAACACAGTCTATATAATTGCTTGTTCATTACAGACTAGATATTTGCACATCACTGAGGTATTTTTTCTGCCATACCTACCACCTACCTTCTTTTCCATTCAAATACTGGTGAAAAAATGATAAATTATATAACTAAAACAAAGATATTCAAAAACAAATATGGTAATAGATCATTTATCTTCTCTCACATACACACTGTTCTTTTGCATTTCTTATATGCAAATAAAATTCTATAAAACCCAAAAGGAACAAAGAAAACAATACCAATACTTATTTCCCTATAATTGTTTTATTATTCCAATTGAATTTTAGAGAAAACATTAAAAAATAAGTATCTGATATTTAAGATGCTTCATAAACCTTGTTTAAAAGTGAATCTTTCTTACATCATCAAGCATTTATCTTATACTGACATTTTTATTATTCAAAAATTCTCACTTGAATGAAAAGGGCTGTTCATCTGGAATAGCACAACTATTATGCATCATTAATATCCTAATGTATTATTTATGATAGTGAATAATATCCTGAAATGAGTCACTGAAGATAAAATATTGCTCTATCATGTTCCATTATGAGAAGAAATACTTTTAATTAAAGTGATGCCATAGAAATTGGAAGAAATGGGGAGTTCTTGATATTCCTACATCTAGAGGGCCAACTTGCTTTTTGGAAGCCTGATAAAAATCAACAAAATTTTTTATACACCTAGTGGGTATGGACCCATCCTAGAAATAGAGAATCATGAAATTTTGAGCTGAAACAAATTTTTAAATATACTTAATACTGGTTCCATCCTTAGTTCACAATGATAAACATCAGAAAGCTATACTTGTTACAGTAAGATCATTAAATAAGAATGGCAC
The DNA here is from genome assembly GCA_004363535.1 of Dasyprocta punctata. Lineage (NCBI taxonomy): Eukaryota > Metazoa > Chordata > Mammalia > Rodentia > Dasyproctidae > Dasyprocta > Dasyprocta punctata. The sequence goes on along the minus strand of RJWM01016960.1, from coordinate 13,746 downwards.
CTTTTAAAGTAAGTCTCTCTCTCTCTCTCTCTCTCTCTCTCTGAGGATAATACCACATGACTGTGGATCCAACTGTCACACATGTACAAAACAATGTTTTCCAAACTGTGTTCCTATGGAACCCAGTGTTTTATGGAATTTGTTACTGTAGTCTGAAGTTAATATATTTCCGAAGTTTGCAATTTTTCACTCAATTTTGTTATGTAATAATCATTCATAAGTTAATTAAAAATGATCACTGTTATATACATTCATCTAGTAAAATTTGACTCAGTTTAGTACAAAATTAGGTATTTCAATATTTTATAGTGTTTACTGTCATTAACTTTAGATCCTGTGAACAAGGTGAGGCTTAACAGCATAATGCATCTTATGAAATAATCAATATTAACCACTGCTTATTATTATAAAGAACACTTTATCATGAACTTAAAAACCAAATAAATTAGGTCTCAGTGAAACTGTCAAACCAAATACTATAGAAATCTTTCTCAGAACTGCATAGGCAGTTCTGGTTCCCACATGCTTCTTTTGATCACTGTTTAAACAAACATCCCTGTTCCTTAAAAGAGCTCAAAACAGACTGGCCTATTTGAGATGATCAAAATTATTCTGGTCTACCTATGAAAAAACACCGAACATTCATTTTAAATTTGTTTATATGTTAAATGTTCCTGATTATAACTATTAAAAATCCATATTGGGTTGTTTCTTAATGTAACTCAAGTTAAACTCTAGAATAACCCAAATATTATCCAAGGAACATTAGGTTAACTGGCAATTATTCCATTTAATTAAGTAGTTTACTAGATCCTAAAGTGATTATAAGTGAAAAAGAGAGAGGAAGAGCAATATTGTAATATGTCTGGACAAAGGCCATTATTATTAGCTGCTATAGTCAGGAATGTGATTTTCCATTATAATGCTTGGCTACCAGAAAAGTAAGCCAGCCCAGTTTACATTGAGTGTTTTAAGTTTGTATTTTCCACATGACAACTAAATTAGCTCAGAATGTAGGTGTTTACTTTTAGAAAAAGGGGTCCAACAGTAAAGTTGGTTGCAAAATTTAATGCCAGCTCTCAGAAGTACAAATAATATTCCATTATTCATAATTGTGGATGAAATATTCATGGTTATATTCTATCATACTCTTTCCCAGAATAAATAAAATTTTAAAGAGCATTAATTAAGACAATATAAATAAGGTAAAATCATATTTTGTATTTCAAAAGCAAAGATTTCTGGGACTCACAACATATTCTTTTCCATATAAATATTCTTGACAAATATTTTCACATGATCTCCTGATCAGACTTGAGTTTAAAGATATCCCACAAAAAGAAAACAAAAACAGCACTTCACATGTGCAATCTAAGTAAACCTATTCATGCAATACATATGGGAAGTTAACTGATTAGTGCATGCACACATAAATTAAACAATCTATTAATACTGCTATCAAAAACAGCAAATAAATGACATTAAAATTTAATGATTGAATATTAGCAAATGATTGGCCTAAGACTATTGGTCCCCTTTCTGACCTAATAAAAATGACTCTGTATGTGCCAAATATCATTCCACATATGTCTATGTTCCAATATACCTAGGTTTTATCTATATATATAAAACTTCCTGATACATTGATTTGTAACCTGCTACTTTCTTGATTTCTCATTTTTTATACTTTTGTTCATCTTTTATATTGTTAGACATATAACCAAATCTTCTACAACTGGAAACAGTTTTACCTCTTTCAATCTGGTCTTCAGTCTTTATTGCACTTTCAAGAAAATAGTTGTAGGACACACTGGACATCTTTCTCTAATTTATATCTGACTGTACCACTACTGCTCCTCTTTAAATAAGGTGCTGACCTTTAAATAAAATGTTTCCTTATACTGCATCTGCCCTTGTAAAATAATATTGTGCAGATATTATCAATCCTATTATTTTAAAAGTACAATCAGAATTTAAATTTTTACTCAATACTTTTTCACTAAGGAAAAGACTGAAAATTTTTCTCATCACTGTTAACATCAAGAATAATATTAATAGATGGAGCCACTCTTGAAGCCCCAGAGGAAACTTTATTATGATATAGGTCTTAATGTAACATTTTTTTTAAATATTTACCTCAGATGTCTGTATCAGCCAAAGTGAAATTGATTTACAAATTCCCTTTGCAAAATAATCTTTTAAGATTTTAAAATTCATGTTATGCATAACTGATAAAAGAAATTTGGAAGATTTTCTTCTTTTGCTGTGCTTTGGAATATTTTATGAAGCACAGGTACATAGGTCTGTATAATCTTGATGCATGTCTTGTCAGTAAACAGCTTTACTACTTTATTTTCTTTTCAAATGGGTCCGCTCATACTTTCTGTAGAAAATACAATTTTTCTAGAAAATGATTCATTTCATGAAGGTTTTAAAATAGATTTGCATATAATTATACAAATAGTCCCTTATGATTTCATTTCCTCTAATTCTCATCATTATCCCCTTTTAGCCCATACACAACTTCTTAATATTGGAATATTTATGCTTTCTTCCTTTTTGATTAGATTAATTAGTGGTCTGTCTGCTGATTTTTTCAAAGAACCAATTTTTAAAATCAACTCACCAATAGCTTTATTAATTCTATTGTGTTGCTTTCTTTGTTTTTATCTAAAAAGGCTAAATATATCATTTAATTTTATTTAAAATTGGATTGCCCCTTTTATTTAAAACATTTTATAGTATAATTTTAGGTGTGTCTGTCTCACACAAGGAGGCATATGCATACATGTATATATGCATGTGTATATATATAACCATGTGTTTGTCAAAAACAAAGACAATATATTTATATATGTGTGTATACACAAGTATGTACACACCTAGATAAAAGAGAGATCTTTTAAGAAGTCTTGACTATTCTAATACTAATAGTAGTATACTAGTAGCTTTAAATAATTGCTTAAGTCCCTTTTTGATAGTTACTACATATTAGTTCTAAGAGCAATACTGCTAATAATAACTCCTTGTTTTACCCTTTCTCTCCTAGCTAAAGTTACGTTGTTTACTTAAGACAGTACTTATAAGGCAAGCAGAAAGTTGAATGTAACTGTTACAAACTCTCCCCATTTCCCTTCACTTTCTGGTAGCTGCAGTGACTCTGTGTTGTCACAGCACAGAACCACTCCACATGACACCTTCTGCCTAAACCATGGCTGGGTCTCAGATCCTCAGAGAAAGCTGTGCAGGATGCTCTGTAGCTTTTCACACCCAAGTCTCCCCCAGACTTCCACTGTCAGAACCTCACTCTTCAATAAATTCCTGAGGAAAGGATCATAGAAAAATCTCAGCATTATTCATGTTCATAACAGTTGATGACCTTTGTAATGAAAAAGTCATTTTGGCTAGGATCTTTGACTCATATGTTAGAAACTCGAAACCATTACTCCATTCTTTTGGCAGAAAGCAATTGCTACTAAAATGTCCGGTGACGACTGCACCTTTTTTCTCTTAAAAATGACTGTTAATGCTTTAATTCAAAAGGATTTTTTTTCTTTAAACTCTTAAGATTTTGTTCTAGAATAACCATTTTGACTAAGAAATTCACTTTTTTAGGTACACTATGCCCTCTCAAATGTGTACTTTCAGGTAAAGGCTCTTTGGCTAAAAATACGTCTTCCTCCCTGCATTGGCTTTCTACCTGCAACTTCTGCAATAAATGTATTGCATTTTCTTCCTGCTGCCTATACCGAACATTTGCTTGCATTTTTTTCATCTCTTCCATACAGTTTTTGGATCTCTGAAAGTTTTCCCTTTCCCATCTTCTATCTCTCTGAAGACATTACCTGTGGGTGTATGTCCTCTGGCATTCCTGTTACTTCTGTCTCCATTTCCAAAATTAGCTTTTCTTTCATCTACAATCTGTTCCTGTTATCTTTTAGTTCTTTTTTCAAATCTCCCTTCTCTGCTTATCTTATTTCCAAGTTTATAATTTATAGTGTCTCCTTCATAGCATCTCTGATTTTCAAAATTTCTTTTAGCTCATTTCGAAATAGTAAGTAACAGTTGCAAATTTATTTACCTGGTAAACTTTATTACCTATGGATATAATTCTGCTCTTACTCTTTTTTTAAGAGAATAAAACAAAACAAAAGAACAAAGCAAAGCATAACAATGAGAATGATACTAGATTTCAGAAACAAGATAGTAGAAAATCAACCACAACTACTGTAATGCACATTGTTATCCTCTAAATAGAAGCTCAGATCACCAGACAGGCATGCAAAGTCTACCAAAAAGCACAATAAACAATATAAGCTCTAAGTTGTGTCTTTACTTCAGTTGCTATCATTTCAGAAATGTCAGGTGTGTGACTTCTAATTTCTTTTGTCTCTATGTCTTCTGGACTTGTTCCGGGTGGGCTGGAGGTCTGAGATTGCACCCTGCTCCTTCACCTTGACACTTTCCTGTGTTCCTCCAAATCAGTCGGATGCTGAGTCCTGGGTGTTACCATCACTGGCTGCCGTCTCACAGTGAAGGGCACTGGACTAGGCACCTGGATTCCTCAAATCTAAGATTCCTGGGGTGGCAGAGGGGTGCAGAGCAGCAGTTCCCATGATAGTGGAAACCCAGGGGAGTGGCTTCCTCTCCTCTGGGCTGGTGACCACAGGCTCACCAGAGGGAGTGACTTCTCCTAAGGCCCTGCAGCAGCACGCTTATTGGAGGGAGTGGGGGAGTTTGGGGAGGTGTTTCTTTCTAATGAATTAACCATTGCATTCCTGAAATTCTACAATGGCCAACAGACGACAGAAAGATACCACTTTAGCATCCTGCTTGAAACCAACAGCTTCAGAAAACTCTCAGCCTTGATTCAGGGCCATTTCTGCTCTCATTCTGGTTTACATCTAAAATTATATATTATAATTTTATATATGTATATATAAAAGACAATTATAAATAATTCTATAAACACATACACATTAGACTACTCATAGAAAAAATTTACATGATTATATATGTATTACCAACTTACAATGTCTACAGGCAATAAAGGCATGCCAGATAAATAGGTAAAAATTGAGTTGGTTTCTTTTGTTTTGAGTGCTGATAGCTTTATCAGCTCCGTGGCCCTGGAGCATCTGACTCCATGATTCTCCCACTGTGTTTGAAACATGGCCTCTTATTTTATGAGCTGCATTGGTTCTACTTTCTTGTCCCCTTTTGTCTGGTCCTTCTTTAGCCTTGATCCTCATATGCCTACTCAATCCAGATTGCATTCCCAATTATTTCTGCTCACAGCATGAATTTGCTCTGAATAGAGCTCTACTTAGGTTCCTTACAAAAGCTGCCAAGGCCAAACTTGCTGAAGAAATATCCCATGGTCCATGGTCCATGGTTCAGTTCAGTTCTGTTGGGTTCTATTCCATTCTGTTCTTTCTTTCCCCTCTTAGGCATTGCGGCTGCTTTCCTGCTCACCCCACCATCACCATGTTACCAGGTTTTGCAGAAAACACAAATTGCACTGCCTTCACTCCAGTTTCTCCTGTATGTGGACTGATACTATTTGTGGGGAAACGCCATAACCTCTTTGCTTTACATTACTCTATATGTAACTAACAATTCTATAGCTTAAGATATTTCTGGGACTGATTCCAGGAGCACAAATATAATTTACAATGTCCAACTACTTATTACAATGATCACTCTGTTCTTCCTACTTCTATCATACATACAAGAGAAACCAATTTGGGAAGTAGAGAGTACATCCTGTTTTTTATCAGTGAAAGTAAAATCCAGATACATCTGTATGAAATATATTTGTCCCCAGGCTTACATACTATGAACATTAACCAAGATCTAGAGTTTCAACTCTGTTAGTATAGAAAACTGAAATTCTATCTTAGAAAAAATAGAATTAGTTCAAGACTATTAGTTCTCTTTCCAACTTAATAATTCATAAATTTTACAGGCTAAAAGCACTAAGCTTGGCACTAAACATAACTTAAGAAAACAATGGAGATGTAGCCAGACTTTAGGGGTTCAAGAGCTGGAGTGTGGACCTTAAAAGGACATCTGCATGTATTCAGGAAGAGAAGCTGGTGCATATTTCACCCAGAATTAGGCCCAAATGGGCTGTATCATAAGCAAAGTACTTAAGCACAGAGAGAATCACAGAAGTAGAAAAAAAGCGACCCATAAGGCAGGCAGACTTAGATTTTAAAGGACAAGCAGGATTCTCTCAGGCAGAAAAACTGCAGGAAGGACAAACCAGTCAGAAAGAACAAAGGCACTGGGAAATACAAGACAACCCTACTTGGTGGAAATCATCTATAATCCAAATGGTGAAGGAAAAGAAAAAAAAAAAAAGAGTACTTAAATTGCAAGATCTTTAAAAAGAGCTCAGATTAGCATAATGGACTTTAATTTTCTTCTTAATTCTATGCTTTATAATAATTTATCTCATTCCAAATTTAGATTTTCATATAAATCTGAAAACTCCACAAGCATGAAAATAAAAAGGGATAAAATGCTCAATTTACAATATAATCAGTAGTAACTAGATAGTCAAGCATTACTGCTAGGAACTAAACAATTTAAATGGATACCTAGTCATATTTCAATACTTTACATAATTTACCTACCACAAAGACAGGGATACTAATTTTTAGTATTGGAAATCAATCTTTTTACAAAAGACTGATAAAAAAGAACAACAGTTAGTATATTGTTCAATATAATATAGAAAATAAAAAACTAGCTGAACTAAAAAGGCCATCCTGGTCCTACCCACCACAAAAATGTCAGAAACTGCAGAGAAAATGCTACATATTAAATTGATTGATATTTGTAAGAAAAATACTTTTCACAACCAATTTGTCATAGTAAGTTGAACAAAAAGAATGCTTCATAAAAATTATCAAATAAAATAAATCTAAGTAGGGCTATAAAATACATAATGCTCTTCTACAAACTATTATAATATTTATAATGTTATTTTGCATAAACTACTGAAGTATACACACACATGACCAATTTCACAGAATAACCAAAGAAGTTCTGCAGTATAAAGAATAAATCAAGGATTTGATGTTAAAGACCTAGGTCTCCATGTGAAAATCCACTGCTAGAACTATTTGCTTAAAGTCATATTGAGTATTACAAATACAGTACTTTATCTCTATTGGTTTTCCATTTCCTCGTGTATGCAATGAATATGAGAACAATAACTGCTCGTTCCTTCATTATGACAAATGAGATTATGAATGTTAAAGCACTTTGTAAACCAAAAAGTACCATACAACAGAGTATGAAATTGAGTATTTCCTCACTGATTCCTTACCCCCCTGAGACAGCCCCATTTCTTCTCTTTCCTTTATTCTCTCACAGTCTGACTGATCAGCAAAGCCAGCATATAAATTATAGTGCATTCCAATTATAGCCAAGCTATTTCTTGCAGTTGGAGGCAGAGACAGCTCCCACCCATTCTTCAGCAAGCACCTTCCAACTGCTCTTTCACTTCCACTTTTCCTAAGTCTCAAACCGACAAAAGCAAAAAACGATCTTCAAAAAAACACCTACACCAAATGGTGCCACATCCCTGTTCCAATGCTCTCACTTCCCTCCATCCCCTCCTCAACTAGAGAAAACCTCAACTCCTAACCATGGCCTGAAAGGCCATTTGAGTTCTGGTCCAAAAAGACCATATCTCTTGCCACTGGCTACTTGATTCATGGTACTAAACACTCTGTATGTGTACCTCTACCTTAGAAGCTTGCATTTCTAAATGCCTCTCTGTGGAAAGTTCAAAATACACAGTATGACATATTCTTTCACTTGTTTCCAACCTGTTCAAATCTCACCACCCCAAAAAGCTTTCCCAAAATACTCTTTGTAAAAGGATAAGTCCTACGCTCAACACTGTCTTCCCTGACTCTACTCTCCTCCTTAGCCCTTTCTATTCTCAAATTACATAACTTATGACTTGCTTACTTTTCCACTAGAATAAAAGCATCACGGGGCAAGAACTTTGTCTCCTCTTCTTCACAGCTGTATTCCAGTTCTATGCACCCACTAGAGGCTGAATTAAAATTCTCCATACTGCATAGTAAAACCATTTTTCAAGTCTCTTTAGTTTATATAGTACGCTTTCCACAGAAAACAAGAGTGCTCATAAACAACTTCAGTGTCACAAGTAGAACTTTACATTTGAATGACTTTGAAAGACTTCATCCCACCTTGGAATTGGAAGTAGACTCCAAGAAACAAAGTCTGTTGCCAAATCCTTCTGCTGCCAAACATAGTTTCTGTTGTTCTTTGTGGACAGTTGCGGTACACTGCAGGACCACCTCATCATCCTGCAGAATGGAATAAACAGAGACGAAAAAGTGAGATTTAATATAACTAGTCTAAAGCAAATCTAGAAGAATATGATTTTAGAGTATTTTTAAATATCGAGTATTTTTAAAATCTGAGTCAAATACAAGAACAACTGTCCAAAGGGGGATGGGGATAGATACTAAAGAATCAATTCCTAAAGTACCTTTCATTTGCAAAAAAAGTAATAACTGGTTGGCCGGGGAGGTGGGGTAGAGAAGCCATTCAAAATAGTCAGTGGGTTTCTCATTGTAATCACTGATATCCAAAGGCAACCTGCATAGATAACCAAAGTACAGGATCTTCTTATTACCACTCTTAGACATTATTTTATTTTTCATTGATTTATTTTATTTTATTTTATTATTTTTTTTCCGGCACCAGGAATCAAACTTACAACCTCGCACCTGACTGACAGGCACTTAAGCCACTGAGCCAAACTCCCGGCCCTGGTTTTTTGAGCCAGGGTCGCACTATGTAGCTCAGGCCAGCCTTGTGCTCACATTGTAGCCCAAGCCAGCCTTGAACTCACAGAGCTCCTCCTACCTCAGCCTCCCGAGTGCTGGGATTAAAGGCGTGTGCCACCACGCCCGGCCTTACACATTATTTTAAACATAAAATTTACCAAGAAATGTTCTGATGCATTCCAAAGACACAAAGGACCATCAAGAAGGGAATAAAGTCTAATAGCAGACACACATGTCATTCCAAAACTAACACAGTATAGTAGATCAATAAAGGAACTCCTCAGTTCAAACTGACTATAAAAGTCATCTTAGATCAACCACATATTGGTTATGTGATTGTATTTGAGATTATCCTGGGCTCTTAAAAATTTATAGCAAGACCTCTGAAATACAACACTGGTTTTAAATCAATTAATGAAGCAGGATTACAGGAAAAACTGCACATGGGAAAAGACAATAAACAGAAGTCCATACAGGCAAAAATACCAAAATCTAGATTCCCATCTGAGCTTTGCCATGACTAGGTCATGTGATCTTAGGCAAGATACTGATTCTCTAAGGCAATGAAGAGACATAAAATACTTACACAATGACTGACATACAAACAGTACTAAATAGGCACTAAATAAATGTAGCAACATATCTCAGTTTAACAGGTTCTAAATGGAAAATCCATAAAAGTCTAACTATTTGCATTGTGACATTTCAATATCAAAGATGCAGAAGGATATATAACAAGAGTAGTTGAATAAATACACTGATCAAACCTTTTAAGTTGAGCACAATTCTATCCTGGAAACATTTCATCAATGTAAAATGACAGAGGAAAGGTGAGAGATGTGATAAATCTTCAAAAGCAGAAAAAAAATTTTTCCTGGTTAAACTCAGAGAAAATACCATTATAAGTGGAAAAGTACAACTGCAGTTTGTCTTTCAAACCTATGTAACACTATATATTTATCTTTATATCTGATAAGGTAACAGCAATACTTAATACCTAGTTTATAGCACCAGCCACAGCCATTTTATCAACCACCTTCTAATTTTCCCTCCAGGTCCTTGTTAATTTTCAGTGAACATTTATTTTATTTGAAAAGTCATCTGCTAAAGAAAATTATCTGATTTTCATACAAGTACATACGAACATGAATTCATGTGTACCATGGCTATAATAAAAAATCATGAAATACTTTATGTCTGCAAGATCAAAGATATATGGTATTTTTCAAATATGCATTAGTAGGAGAAAAAACTAAAAATTATGTTGATATACTCATGCCTAACCAACTCCCCACAGACTTTTGCTATCTTGTGTCATCAGCCATATGGAACCAACTTTAATATATAAATGACACTCCAGAGCAAAAAAGACTTTTTTGGATACTGGACACTATCTAAATGCCATTTAGTAAATAATTACTTTAAAGTATTGCCAAAAGACAGCTTAGGGAACAGCTCTCCTGAAAAAGTCCTGAAAGAAGAGAAGGCATACCATGTTTAACAAAAATATGGGGTTTGCCTGCTCTGGCACTAATTTATTTAATCCTCTTTGCTTTCAAATGATACAATAACGATTCAGACACATATGGATGAGTAAAATGAGGCACGAATTAACTTATGCACAGAGTACTTTCATACAAAATCCAGGAACTATGTCATTAAATCTAATTTATCTGAATATAAAAGTCATGGGGTCGGGCCAGGGATTTAGATCAGTGGTTCAAGTGCTTGCTTGGTAAGCACAAGGTTGTGACTTCTATCCCTGATACCAAAAAAAAAAAAAAAAAAAAAAACCAAAAAAAAAAAGTCATAGGATCTACACTGCTTCTAGAGACTGAATTGATTTTTACTGTGTTTGTTATCTGCAGAAGTGCTGCTCAATCCTTAATATGCATCCTACTACTCCTGGATCTTGCTAAAGAACATATTCTGGTTCTCTATGTTTTGAATGAGACATTGGCTGCATTTCTAACAAATGCTCAAGGACAAGAGCCATATTCTAGGATGTAGAGATCCTGGGGGATAGGAATAGTCTCTTACAGGAATTTGACAAGCAATAATAGCTGTATATTAAAATCCAACAATCTCATTTATTCAAAGATGAGCTCTGATTAAAAGATGCAGGTCAGAGGAAAAGAAGGCAGGACTAGGAAGGGTATAGTTTTGTCCCTGGTTCTCAACCTCTCAGTCTGTTTCTGGATGACAATGATATGAGCAACTTTCCTCTTTCTGGCCCTTCCACTATGCTTCAAGCCAGGCAACCATGGTTTGAACTCAATAAATTTTGAGCCAAAATAAACCTCTCCTCCTTTAAATTGCAGACATTTTGCTCCATTGATGAGAAAGCTAGTACAGAAAATTACTACAGAAAGTAAGGTCATTGCTGTGATTACACTTGACAGTGTGATTTAGATGTCTTTGGAAGTTGTTTGCAGGAGGAGTTAGGAAAAGTCTGGAGAGGAGGGCTACAGAAGCTACACTGCTGTAAGCAGAGCTTAATGGGCAATTGTGATTGAAACTCAGAAAACCAGAATGCTGACAGGAATGTAGACAGAAAAGGTGTGGCTCAAGATGTAACAGTTGGGAAAAGGACTCCTTTGCCAGCAGGACTAGACTCCACGCATGTGTTACATTATAGTGAAGAATTTCCGTTTTGTCTGTATCCTAAACCTTTGTGTGACACTGAATTTAGATATAGTAGACTAATCCAGAGAAGTAAATTTCAAGACACTCCAATTTTAAGGTAGCCCAGTGTCAAGGCTGTGTCATATGTACTGCTACCTGTTCTTTACCAGATCTACAGTGAAAATCTGCAGCAAAAAAGCAGACATAAAGTGTGCAGTTTCAACAGAAAGAAAGTGCCTTCAAAGTTGTAGGCAAGAGAACATGGTTACTAAAAAGATTAGCATTACAAAGAACCCAAATATCTTATGTCCAAACAACAGGAATGATGGCTTGCAGTTGTCTCAGGAATTAACCAAACCCCACCTTTCCCAGGCTCAAGGATTTAAAGGGTATGCCACTTCGAAAGATTATGCTTTGCAAAGACAGCCTCAGAAAGCCAGCTTATTCAGGGCTCCCTAGAAAAGTATTTCCCACTGTTCAGCCATCCAGGCTTCAGAGGCCACTGCAGCCATGATCCAAGGGAGACTGGTTACTTACTGCTCAAGTGGGCAACAGACCTTTGTGTCATCCACATGACACTGATTTTTCAGGCACACAGAATGAAGACTTATAGGATCATAGCAGCTTTCATCCAGATTTTGGAAAAAGGCCAGAGAGACTGCACAAAGATGTGTAACAGGGTCACAGCCTCTTCCAGGAGCCCTTGGAAAGGTGATTCTTGAAGCTATGAGAGTGAAGTTGAAGGTACAGTAGAGATCCCAGGAATTTAGACATGCTAGGAATATAGAATGCCTGCTGAGGAAAGCCATAGCCAGTGAGCACAGTCAGTCTATGAGAGAGGTCATGAGTTGAATCCAGCAAGGCCATTGGGGCAGGTCTTCACAAGACTATTAATGTTCACATCTGGCCACAATCTACCTTCACTGCTTGACATGGAGCTATAGGATTTAATGTTTACTCAGCAGGTTTTCAGTCTTTCTTAGTCTGATTCATTTCTGCCCCCCATTCCTCCCTTTTGAAATAGGAGTGTTTACTTTGTATTATTATTTAAGAAAAACAATTTTAAGAGGGGCTCACAGTTAAGAGGTTGCCTGGATTCCCAGAGAATACTTTGGACGTGGAACTTTTGGCAATGCTAAAATTCCTAAGACTTTGTCAACTCCTAGACATGAAATAAATGCATTTGCATGAGATGGACATCAGCCTTTTGGGGGCCACAAGCAAATATTATGGTTTAGATCTAAAAATGTCCCACAAAACTCTCGGGTGTTTGAAAGCAGGGCCCAATCAAAAGGCGGGTCACTGGAGGTGTGACCAAGATGTGTATATTTTTGTCCCTGACCCCTCCCATCTCTCCTGATTAGTTTTGGATACCCAATTTCTGATGTATGGCCTTCTAAGTCACGTTTCTCATTCTCACAACTGGTAGTATATGCCAATGGTGTAACTGAGGCTAAAATGCACTGTGAAACCATTATTGTCCCACTTTAGCCCATATAAAATAAAAGTACCCCCAAAGTATCCACCCTTTATTATAGTTTGTGGAGTTCTTGTCTTGTGCAATACATTTACATTCAATTCACAAGAAATCAAATTACATAGATAAAATGCTACAAAATGGATTCAACTTATGTTGTTATTTCATTTCTTTAAATCTTAAAGCCCATTAACTATCACTGCCATGATAATAAGATTAGTACCCTGCTGTTCCTAAAAATACTTGTACCTACACCAAACCTCCAGTATTTACTGTAAGATAAACTTGAAAAAGTAAATTTACTAATACTTACTTATATGAATTCTGAATAGAATAATTTTACAATAGAATAATTGTAAAAAAGAAGCACAGTGGCCTCCTTTGTCATCCACATGGCCTGTCCAGAAATAAATTCAATGCCTCCCTTCACTGAACACCTCTGTAGGTTCTGCCTTCCCTTCTACACCTTTTCCCAGTCTTTTTGTACCAGAAAGAATGACCTCAGCCAAAGCAATGACTTACATCACACCTGCCTTTACTTTAATAAACCCACTGTGAGCCATTTTGAGTTGACTTGTGGATGTCTTAAGAAATTCTTGATGTGTTATAAGGTTTGGTTTTTTGTTTGTTTGGGTTTTTTTGTTTGTTTGTTTGTTTTTTTGTTTTGTTTTTTTGTTCTTTTTTTTTTTTTTTTTTTTTTTTTTTTTTTTTTTTTTTTTTTTTTTTTTTTTTTTTTTTTTTTTTTTTTTTTTTTTTTTTTTTTTTTTTTTTTTTTTTTTTTTTTTTTTTTTTTTTTTTTTTTTT
>RJWM01016959.1:0-44230 GCA_004363535.1 Dasyprocta punctata | reverse complement strand
ACTGAAATCCCACAGTTGAGAAGTAGTGGCTTGGTTCTCAGAGCCTCAGGACCTTATCGTTTAAAACCATTTTGACCCATGGTGTTTCTTTTCTTCTTCGTTTTTTAATCACTCTAGCTTTGTAATATAATTTGAAGTCTGGAATTTGATGTCTCCTGCTTTGCTCTTGTTGCCCAGGTTGCTTTTGCTATTCTGGGCCTATTTTGGTTCTACATGAATTTTAGGATTTTTTTTTTTTTTTTTTTTTTTTTTTTTTTTTTTTTTTTTTTTTTTTTTTTTTTTTTTTTTTTTTTTTTTTTTGGTTTAGTACTGTGAGGAATGGTGTTGCTATTTGATTGGAATTGCATTACATCTGTATATCAGTTTTGGAAGTAATGCCATGTTTGACAATGCTTGTTCTGCCTATTGAGGGACAGGGGATATATTTCCATATTATGACTGAACTCATACTGAAACTCAGACTGAACTCGGTATGCAGTGACACTATTATCAACTCTCTTGCTGACTGAAGATACCGAGACTTTACAACCTTTGTAATCATTTGAACTAATTAATTTGTGTATAGCTATTTTTATTTTTCTAGAAGATGCTAACAGGGATATATATTTGGTACTGATGGGCATGTAGGTTTCCACTGGAGTGTTAGTGGGAAGAAATTGTGTGAGTTTGAATGGTAGAGTTCACATACCCACAGGCGTTATCCTATTTTCTCTACTATTGAAGACTATCCTGTGAAAGCATTTTTTAAACAGTTTTAAAACATCAATTTTACATATAATCAAAATAATAGAAAATATATCTACTTAAATATATAAATAAAAGAAGATCTTCAATAAAATAGAGATAAACATTCGTTGATATTTTGGCATGTGCACTTCCAGGATTTTACTATTTCTCCAAAGACCAATTTTATTATATATTATCTCATATAAAATACACTCTCCTTTATGTTCCATTTGACAATATGGAATGAACATCTTCCCTTGAATTACAATGTCTTTATTATAATCACTTCAACTTTTTATCAGAATTTAAATACACAGAAGTATATTCTATTCTTGAAGCTCTTGATATTCATTAACTACTACCCACACAGTTTCCTTTCTATAGATTACAAGGGAAAGGATTTTAAAGAATCATAACATTTATTAATTACAAAGCATAGAATAATGTTTAATATTCTAAAATTACACTGTGATTGAAATGACAAAAGTTGGACACTGGTAGATATCCTCTTATATTTATTTGATCCGTGAACCTGAGTGAGAAAAATAGGAGATCTATACACATCAGGCAAATTTCTACTTTATCCTTGCTTCTAAATTGTGGTCACACTTAGCACTACAAGTTTACATAGTGCAAGAGAGCAATCATGGACATATTAGTAACCAAAGCTTTAGCCAAAAATATTTTATGCTGTTAAATTTTGAATAGTGTTCTCTAATATCCTACACAGATCTGTGACCAGTCCATGGAAAATCTTTTTTGCAAACAAAGAAACGGTGTCCTTTCTAAATGAGAGAGACCTTCAGATATCAGAGGATATCTACCAGTGTCCAACTTTTGTCATTTCAACCACAGTGTAATTTTAGAATATTAAACATTATTCTATGCTTTGTAATTAATAAATGTTATGATTCTTTAAAATCCTTTCCCTTGTAATCTATAGAAAGGAAACTGTGTGGGTAGTAGTTAATGAATATCAAGAGCTTCAAGAATAGAATATACTTCTGTGTATTTAAATTCTTGTCAACTCTACACTCTAACCCCAACCTGGGGCCAGTGTAGGTATTGTCTTCCATTGACCCACAGTTAAATAAGGAGAGCTCAAGTTTAACTTATGTTCCTACTTCTCTTTCATATAAAATGCCTGATGTATGGTAAAACTGTATTTAGTGTCTTGATTAATTGATAATGCTAAAAACGCAAATGCAAAGTTAGCATTATTTATTGCATTACCTTGCCGATTTGAAAATATCACTCAGCTGTGAAGTATTATTCTGGTATTTTATATGTAGACATTTAGGTTAAATCTCATGCAAACATATCATTAATTTCCTCAGTCTCTGCACTTTAAAGAGATGATCTCCTGGGTGCTAACCGTCACAGTACTGAGACACTAATGTTTTGGCCTTATGCTAGGAGAAACTACTTTCCATCTGGCGTTAAAAAATGTTCATGTTTCTTGCTTTTTTTGATGGTTCTTGACAGAGTTTGTTAAATTATACTTGTTTACACATCTAAAAAGAGATTCCTAAATGGCTTTTTATGTCTTCACTTATTCGTAAAATCATGCCATGTAGAAGATCAGATGATTCATGAGTTAAACACACTGCCCATATTACCCATCTATAAATTATTACCCCTCGAATTTAAACCTTTTAGTACATGATGCACCATGAAGCATATAACTATGGAAATCTTAAAATCACAGATAAAAATGAAAGGGAATTTCTATTCATGAATGACATTTAATTCTGGCTGATACTCATTCAGCAGAACACTTTATTCTGTGCATTAATAGAATTTGTACCACATATGCATGTATATGTGGTTCTCTCTTTCTTTCTTTCTTTCTTTCTTTCTTTCTTTCTTTCTTTCTTTCTTTCTTTTCTCTCTCTTTGTTTCTTTCTCTTTTTTTGGTAGCATGACAAATTACCACAAATTTAATAACTCACAGCAATGTAAATTTATTATTTTATGATTATGGAGATCAGCAGTCTGAAAGGGATCTTACTGAGCTAAAATGAAAATTTCCATATATTTGAGTTCCTTTCTGAGGTCTGTAGGGGACAGTCTGTGTCCCCATCTTTTTCACTTTCTAGAGACTGCCCACATTCCTTTGGCTCATGTCTCTGTTAGCTACAATAACCCAGAAAATGCAAAATAACATGCCATCTCCAGGTCACCAAGTGAGCGACATTAATTCTATCTGCAACCTTAACTCCTTTCTGTTTTGTAATCTGTGTACTCACAGCTTCTCAGGTTAGAACATGGATATTTTAGGAAGATGTTGTGTGTGTAACATGATCATAATTTTCTAAGAATAATTAGGTTATTGATGACAGAGATGCTGTCATCACAAATCATCATTTTTTTCTGATATTTAACCAATTTGTAGCTTAATAGTTGTTTTCAGAGGTTTGCTGTAGCTCCACATTACAATATCATGTTTTACACACATGTGTACATATCATATATATATATATATATGCATATATATGTGTATTTGTAGTAAAAATTTTGAGGTTGAATATACAGAGTGACAGTTTCAGTGATTAAACCCTGTTAAGGTTTAAGGATGGCAATACTACACTTCTTCTTTGATCATGTTTTAACTCTGTTGTACCGAACACAGAAGAATACAGATGGAAGCAAGCTCTGTCAATGAGACAAACAAGATTATCGGAGTATGGGGAAAATGGGCACCATAAATGCTTCTGATTCAATTTAGGTAAATTTTCCCACCCAGTTCCAATCTATGCCAGGAACTCCTGGGAAACTGCCCTTGTTAACGGCATTGACCGGGAGGAGGAGAGCATTTGATCTAGGGAGCTGGGGACGAAGACTCCCGAGAGACCACAGGCCTGCAGCACAGACTGCGGACGTTCGCCTTTCAGAGCAGGTGGATAACCTTCCCTGCGGGGAGAAGTTAGAATAGAGCAAAGGAGCAGAACAACGTGGAAAACCCTCCCGAGGGAAGCTCCCGCGGTGAGTTGGGACTACGGCTTTGATAAAAATTGTCCCCTGAAAGGGTCCTAATTTCACGGGTGGGCTTTTGGATGGCGATTCGATCATGAATGCTCACATTTTACAAATGGACCCATAAACCTTGATGCGCCTGTGGCTGAATGGTCTCTTAGGCAGTGGGGCCTCGTGGGCAGGCAGGGATCACGGAGGCGCGGAGGGGAAGGGCAGAGGCCCGCTCTCTCCCTCTCTCCCACCGCTTTCCGACCGCACTGAGGACAGCGGCTTCGCTCTGCCACACCCTCTGCCGTGACTTCTCCCTGAAACAAAGAATCCGGCCCACCGCAGACTGAGACTTCGTGAACCCATGAACCAAAAGTAACCTTTCCTCTTTTAAGATTTATTCTCAAGCATTTTGTCACAAAGGCAGAAAGCCAATTAATACTGGTGGGAGCGTTCCCCTCCATTTTCCAAACGATCGGTCGTTTCCATAAAAGCACAAATCAGATCCTTCTCTCAATATATTAGAAACCAAGTGTGCATAGACAGACCAGTTTGAATATAAATACAAGCTTCCAGGAATAGATGAAAGTCTATTATGAAGCATGGTAATGAAATAGTATTTTAGCAATCTTAAAATATGTTAGAAAATAGATACAGCATATAAAAGGGAATTAAATGATAACAATTAATTTTCTAAACACTCTGCTCCCACTGCTTTTTGCTGTATTAGTTTCAAGGTATTTGTCTTTATATCAGTTGCCTTAGATATTTTTGTACAGGAAACGGTTCTTCTGAAATAAATAAAGTATTACTTTAAACATTGCAGAATGCTTACTGGAACAATAAAAATAATTGTCTATATATTTGAGTTTGTTTATAATACACAGTTTTCTTTTCGTTAGGATCTGTAAACTACCGAGGATGTGTCCAGTGAAACAAAACATCTAGGTAAACATGTGTGTTAATTGAGACGTTTTCTTCAGAATGATGTAGTCTTTTAACTTGGGGCTACAGTGGTTTTAATCATTGCAAAATATATCACAGTGCATGCCTCAGGAGATCAGGAAGTCTGTTGAACTGAAAAATAAAGGATTCCTCTTTTAAAAAAAAGTTAAATAATTATAAAAGAAAGTCATTTCCAGCTGGTTCAAGCCAAACTTCCCAAGTTCAAATCCTGCCTGTAGAGCGCATTAGGATTTCAGAGCTTCAGTGCAGTTACACAATGTTTTATCCTCAGTCCCATTTAGATGTAAAAGAATTATAACACTGCTTGCTATGAGGCTATTATGAATTCAGTTGAGCTGAATGTGTAGACTCCTCAGAACAGTACCTGATAAGCTATTAATTTTGTAATTGTTGTTATTATTTATGGTGTTGGGGATTGAACTCGAGCCTCCTATCTGCTAAGCAAGCATTATATCACCGAGCTAAGACGTAGTATGTGTTATACCATATGTTATATTTATTAAATGAGTTTTTTCATTAGCGTAATTGTTTTCTGTGAGATAAAATTGTGGTAGATAAAAACACTACTAGCAGTTGAAAGTTAAATCACTTTTGTCAATGTAAAAGTGATACATCATAAAAATTGACTCAGTTTAGCCTTAAAATCAACTGAGAAGGCCGGGGATTTAGCTCAGTGGTCTAAGTGCCTGCCTGGCAGGCACGAGGTTGTGAGTTTGATCCCCGGTTCCAAAAATAAATAAATAAATTAAATAAAATAAATTCAGAAATCTTTTTATTCTATTCATTTCATTTGTAATTTAGTAATTGCATTTTTTCAGACACTTTAATTGCACTTTCAAATATAATATATTCAATTTTAATCTTGAATATTTCAAACAATAAAGCAAAAAGCAAACATTTTCAAAATTTAATCTTATAAATTTAAAAATACTCAAGTATAGCACATCTGAAATTCATTTCATCATTTTAATATTTTTAATGCATCTTTAAGTTTCTGTGCTGCAATTCAAATGGCTTATACAACTTTGGAAAAGTTCATTAATTATACATTTTAAAATTAAACTTCCAAGGGAAACCTTTCAGGGTCTTTAGAATGATAATTTTATTAAACATTATAAGCATTTCAAGGCCAAATATATCTAGGTTGTCCCAGTGACTAAAACTGTATCCCTGTACACTATTAAACAAGTAAATTCATGCATGAATTTGCTTGTAAATCTTTCCAGGGTTAAAAAACATGATCAGCAAGTAGTATTACCATCACTAGCATATCGAAAAGAGCTATGTGTCAGAAATTTGTGGTCAAAATGTTGAATCTTAAAGTGCTTCATATATAAGATTCAAATTGCTTCAAAGATGGACAAATGGCTATCTGGAGTGAACAGAAAACTATAAATTATAGTTGTATTTATATGAAAAATATGAAATACACTATATTGCCTATAACTATTTCTATAAGTGATCATACATATTGAGGGTATACTTTTATTCAGTTTTTTCCTCTGTGTGCATTGGGGAATGAATCTCTAAATTCTTCTACTTCAGATACATATTCACACAACATACTGCTAACTTACTTCCCTCATCTCTTTATTATAAGTGAATTATGTATTGCATAACATTTTAAATCCTGATACATAGAAGTGTTCATGATATTTTTATGCAACCTACATATTTCTGCACTCTTGTCTTTTACTGGCTCTACAAGTCACAGAGCACTAAAGTCATGGTCATGGCACATTTATGTGTATGGAGTTTAATTACATTAGATGATTTAAGCTTCATAAATTCAGTGAGATATTTTTCTTTAAATATTAAGAGTGTTCTCAAAGTATTTGTAACACAACTATTAATATCTTCATTCTTTCCATCTACTATGAAACTCATTTTTACTGTGTGACAGAGAGAGACAGAGAGAGAGAAAGAGAGAGAGAAGAGAGAGGAGAGAGAGAAACAGGGAGAGACTGACTTTAGAGTGTAGGCTGTTTTAAAAAATCAAGTCACATTCTTAATTTCCTAATTTACTTTAATTATTCAGAACTGTCTTGCAGGTTTACTTGGGATTTATAGGTTGCTTGCTTATTCATTTTTTTCATGAATACCTTGTTAAAAGGATGAGATGTTTTCTCCTGTTTTTAACACCTGAAGATTTTCTAATTATCCTCTCAGCCCCAGAGTCCCTGCAATCTTCTCCATGAAACATCTCTGATTCCTGGTTTTCTTTGAGCAGTACTGTCTGATCTCTCCAATGCGCTGTTAAAACAGATTGTACACTCCTTTTCAGTGCTCGGCACTTACCCTTGTGATTTATGCCTGCCTTTCAGCCAGGCAGCACTGTCTCTGAAAGCTAGAATATAGGAAATTTATTTATTCAGTTATTTGTGGGTCAAATGAGTTTGACTATGGATATGTAGGATTACATTTAAGAAAACAGAATACTAAGCAAAAGTGATTTATCTTTCATTTTCATTTATTAGTAAATGTGTGTAATATGTAATGTTTACATTCCTTGTGTGCGGTTGGTGTGTGTAGGTAACATATCTTCATTCCTTTCTCTTCCCCCTTTCCTGCCTATATTCCTGCTCCACACACCCCTTGATCCACTCCCATTTTTTCTTGATCCTTTGTACAGGTTTGTAGTATATAATATTTGCATCCCTTGGTGTGGAGTTGTAGGCAACATGTCCCAATTCCTTTTAGTCATCCCTTATCCCTTTTCTGTCTTTGTTATGGGTGATACATTGTGTCAATTTGAGAAGTTGAGAAGCTTAACTGAGAGACTCAGCAGGGAGCCAGGGTTCTCACTTTGCCAATATCCTCATCCTGTACAAGAGGAGGGCAAAGAGATTTTGTGAGTGCTACATCTGCCCTAGGGAGTGGGCGGTGGCTTGCATGCACTATAAGGGAGGAGAAGAGGCTTGTTTGTGCTCTTTTTACTCTGACTGCTGCCTTGAAGTGTTGTCCCAGGGTCATTCCACCCTGACTTGGAACCAGCTGATTATGGACTGAAACCTCCACAAACAGTGAGCTAAATACCTTTGCTTCCTTCATTTGGGGTGTTGGGTGTTTTGTCCCAGCAATGAGTGAAAAGTAACCAAGACAGTCTTCCTTTTCCTCAATCTCTTGCTTCTCTTCCCCTCTGCAAGCACTCTATGATACACAGCTTACATATCACATTATTTCTCTTGTGTAAACACCCAGAATAAAAGTACAGAGCTGAATAAAAAACAGGAGATATTCTCAAAAGGGAGGGGATCGAGTATTATATACTCATACATATATATATATATATATATATATATATATATGAATGAAAAAGAGATAAGAGGCATGAGAAATCTCTTTACTGCCGTTTCTCAGGAAGTGGCAAAGTACTCTATGTTTTTTATTTTTTTAAAGAGTGCACTATCTTGAAACATTCAAATACAGAAAATTAAAAAGTGATAAAAAACCATATTCCCTTCATCTAAATTTGATTAAACTTTTTGTTATATCCTTTTCTGATTATGTTAAACATAACAGCAGTTTCATTTTTTGTCTCTTCTCCAAGTCAATTGCTGTATAAGTAGACATAATATACATACGTTTGTTAATCTTTTATTTTCAGTCAATATTTTTCATATATTAGACATCCAGTATTTGAACTGCAGGGTACACAACCATATTTGACTCTACCAACTAATGCCAGACAGCTTACACAAAGAAAATGAATGGTACTTTTCTTTTCCTCACAATGTTTAACATTGCCAGATATTTTTCATATTTGTTAAAATGAAGAAAATGTTCATTGGAGGACTGGGGGTACATCAGTGATCATCACAACAAAAAAATTCTCATATGTCTATTTGTTGGTTGGGTACACTATTTTGTCAAAAGCTTCTAAGATTTTGGGCATTTTTTTTCAAGTTTATTGTCTTAGTACTCAAACCATGAATGTCCTGATACATTTTTTATGTAAGTCTGTGTCAGTTTAAGGGTTTCAAATAAATTATTTGAGTTATTAACCAGTTTTTTCATACTCTTTATGACATTTAATGAACATTAAATTCTGAGTTTTAGTATGACTGAGTTTATCATTTTTTGTTGCATCTTTTGAGCTTTCTGTAAAATTACTTGACTATGATATTTTTGTCATACAGTCTTGAAATATTTTATAGTTTTCCATTCGCATTTAGGCTTTCATCAGTGAATAGCTTTTATGTTTGATATAGGGTGAGGATTAAATTTCATAGTCTTTACTTTATATGGCTGTCCAGACTTTTAATGAGTTAATATGTCAGTCTTTAGAGTGATGCTTTGTTCAATGTTAGTACTCAATACTTGTTAAGTATTATTGCTGTTATTTATTTCTATCTTGCTGTCTTAAACCTTTTATCTTCCAAATGGGTAGAATAATGCACTTTTACCCTCTCTCTCTTTCAGTCTTGTGTTCTGCCAGCTGTTAAAGTTACTCTATCATTCCCGTTACCACGCTAGCAGTCAAGGTCTGCTGTGGGCCTGAAGCCAGAAAATACAACATGAAAATTTAAGTGGAGATTCCTTTAGGGAATGTAAGAGTGAAATGGTTTGAAGACTTGCTGTCATGAAAAGTATCAAATGAGATAAGTCAACCGTTGATTGATTTTAGCTACATTTTCCTTCCTATTATTTGCATTTATGTTTTTCTGTCTAGACAGTAAAAATCAACCTCATAAAGTATATTAGATTTTCTCTCCTTTACATTTTTAATTCATGTTACCCACTTATACCTACTTAAAAAAACTCTACCTAAATGTTAACAGTGTAGAAGACATACTTTAGAAATATAAACCATATTACTCAGTAGTCATGTATTACACTGCAGTTTGGAAAAAGCATATTAGTATATATTTTGTTTTATGTTAAAGTTACATGCAAATAGAGGAATCCAACAGAAAAAGTAATCATATAGTATAATGTTTTTCAGATTGTGACAATTTCACAAAGCTATTTAAACATTTGATTGATTTTTCTTATTGGAGAGTATGTTATTTCAGTGAATCACAGTAATTGCCTCACTAACTTACATTGTTTTATAGTATTTTCATCTTAATGTTGTAAATCCTGCCCAAGAATTAATGTTGAGGGAAATTTTATGATAATAAAGGTGTACATTCTCAAATGTAATTTACCCGTTTTTAAAAAGGATTTTGGCTAGTTTCTCTAATGTCTTATTTAGTAGAAACTTTAGATTTAGAAGAACTGATTGACTAATTAAAGAGTACACTTAAATCAAAATAGACATATGTTCTTTACTGAGCAATCCGTATGAGACATAAATTTATTCTTGCTATGTATAAGAGCTTTGGAAATTAACTTCTACTTGATGTTAAGAATTTTGACCTTTTTCTCATTTTATCTCAGAGTTCTGAGTCAACACTGGATAGCTAAAATGACAAAATACTACAAGAAAAATGTCTTGCAATTTTCTGGCTGTTGCCCAGAATATAACACAGGAAGGCAGTCTGAAAAGTACATCCTACGAAGAGTCACTGAAGCGATAATTTTTTGGATGTTACCCTAGAGGTCTGAAAGATATGATGCAGGCTCGAGAAAAGGTGAATAAAAAAAAATGTGCATCCAGGGAGTAACTTACCAACGGATGCATCAGTTGCAAAATTCAGCAGAAAAAAATTTTGATTGAATCTTTTATCTGAGGGAAGGAGAGGTCATTTAGAACAATTGTATCCTTACATTTTCATGTTACAAGCATTGAAAAATGTATTTATTAGCATACCAGAAACACGTACACTTTTATTTTTATAAATTTCAGGTTTACTTCTGACTACATAAAACTAATATTTGCACTGTGTGACATGTTAGCATACGTCAAAAGTCAATTTAGCATCTACAAGTTTGAAATTCATGTCAATGTCTTTTTATTTATAACTATTTGTTGCATTTTTTACTGAGTTTCAATATAAAATTGATTATATAATAAAATTTATTTTAATTTATGTAAAATAACTTTGTACCTCTTAATTATTTTTACCTTGAATTCAATTTACATTACTCTCATATAATTTACCTGCAGTGTTACTTTCATTATCTCCTGAATTTTGAATGATCTATGATTTTCTTTTTGAACTCAACAATCAGAGTTATATTGTGTTTGTTGTCTGAGTGGGAGGTTTCATTCTGTTTATAACTTGAATATTTGGTCCTTTCTGTCATCTGATTTCTTCATGTTTCTTTACTTTTGTTTTTTTGATGTATATTGTTTCCTTTAACAATTACACATTTCATTATTTTAAAGATTGTATTTTTTATATTAATTTCTACTTGTGATTTTTCTCTCCTTTTTACAGTTATTATTTGGTATTTATGAGTGCTCAGATTCCAGAATGTGATTTTTAACTGTTAGGTCTCTATAACTTGGAATCAGCACTGTGGCAAATATTAAACTTCTCAAACATTTTTCAAAAATAATCTTCCTTTCATTTTTCCATTTTCACACAATTTTATATGCTATAATCTTTCAGAACATTATTCTACAACTAAGTTTAGAGATATTTTCCCAAAATTATTTTTAACTGTACACATTCCAAGTGTTTTTAAGTTTACCCTATATCTACTTAATAAGATTACACTTTTAAATGATTTCTTTAAAGAGTGGACAACTAAATTATGTACATTCTGATTCCTTTTATTCTTTAATATTTAAAATCCTAAAAGTTGTCATTCACATCACATAAGGTAATTTATTCGGTTTAAAAGTTTTTTTAGGGCATAGTTTTTCATGCACATTTTATTCATTTTTATATTCACTAAGTGCATATTTGTTTGCTAGCTTCCAACCCCAATTTATTTTTGTCTTTATTCAGAGACTACTCTGTAATAATCTTTTCCATCCATTCATCTAGGTTTCAGCAAATAACAAGTAGCACACAGAAGAGCAGGAACTGAACAAGTGAACTATTTTCAAAGGTGTTGGCTGGGTCAAGAGGAGTCAAAAGCAGTGAGAGGGAAGAGTGATTACCCCGCCCAGGAGAGCAGGATCAGCGCCAGAGGCCAGTGCACCTGACCCAGGGCTCTTTACCTCAGCAGGTAGAGCATCCTGCTTTTCAAGACAAATTTCTCCCTGCCAGACTGTGGTCCACCTGGGAAGGTCAGGGTAGTAAATAATCAGAATCTGACTCTTGGAAGTTATCATCAGTGCCACACCAGAGACCCCAGGAGACAGGGAGCTTACTATTGTGTCCCTTTCTGATCAGCAATCAGTTTTTATATGATGTGGATCTAATGAATGAGACCCAGGGGATGCCTGGCACTATTTTCCCTCCTAATAAATGGAACAAGTCTGCTTTCTCTAAGATTTCCATTTTCTACACTTCCCACATAAGAATCAGGTCGGAACAAGGTCTTTGACAATAATATTCAGCAACTTTCCCAGCTCTGGTTTAGCTATACTTGAATTGCTTTTTTATATGACAAAGTGAACCTGAGTTTTAGATTTAACATTCTGTGTTATTCTTCATGGCCATTGTATAAGAAATCTCTAAATCCTGTGTTTTTACTTTTTTTAATACCTTGTCATTTCCACTGTCTTCATTTTAAATGACTTTTTACTTTCACCCTAAATAACAGGTGTAGTTTAGCTATCTTTTTCTTTATTTTTGTGAATTTATAATTTATCTTAATATGGATTAAGTTAATCCTCACAAAATGTCATTTTCACTATGCTATTCACGTAATAAAATTCTGGGATTACGTTTATCTTATATAATTAATTATGATGTACTCCAGGAACATATACTGTCTGATTTGACCTGCCTGTTTGATCTTTTCTCTTAATGCTTATTTTGCATACATGATATTTTGATACAACCATTCTAATCAGTCGGGAATTAGCATATTCATTTTGATATTACTATTATAATTTGAGGAGGATATTTGATTTTGGAAGAAATGAAACTGCTATGTTTACATACCTTTCTTTTAAGTTACCATCTAATGACCAAAAGAAGCATTGAAATTCCATTGTCAAATCATTCCCCAGCTTTATATACCCTTGTGTGGAATTAATAGATGAAGATACCTTGATGTGCACTGGCATAGACTTCCAAACTGTCACATCTCTTTAATCCAGGCTCATGGTTAAATACAATAGAATTCACCTAGGGTTATGGCTTTTATCTAGTCGTTCCCCCAAAGCCTCATGTGCCTATTAGGAGGGTTTTTTGGTGGGGCTAGATCCAGGGTCTGAATATGGATTAAAGATACATGAAATTGAGTTTAAGGTGTGTGATAACTAATTTGGCCAACTGATTTATTTAGCAAAGTTCAGAGTGTGGATAATGGGAAGACTCATTCTTGGGGGTGAGTGGCACCAACCTATAAGCTTTTAGCCTGGGTGGGATAAAAAGGGAAAGACAGGCTACTGCTGCTTTCTCCTCTTTGCCTGCACCATGGAGGTGAAATGTTTGCCTTTTGTGACTCCCCTTGGTCACACTGCTCTGTTTTGGAGCCAGGCTACTGTGAGCAGAAACCTGTAGAAACTGTAAACTAACATAAGCCTTTCCTCCTTTGACTCGTAGGTGTCGGGTGTTGTGTCCCAGCACCAAGAAAGTAGCTAAGACACCCAGTAAACAGAAACGAATTAGCAATGTGTGTTCTTACTTAAAAGAACAAACACTTTAACATAAAGTAATAGAGGACGATGTGATAGTGAACATGATAAAGATATTTCTATCATACCTATATCAAAAAATCTGGTCTTTGTTACATTACAAAATATCTATCGGTGAATCACTGCGGGCAGTACTGTTTGGTGCTCATTCTATAGAAACACTGGGCCTAAAGAGAATGGTCAGTGTATCATTGTTCATACAATAGATACTGCCTCTCCTTCTAAAGTGCCGGAATTTGTCTTTTATTGATGGAATTGTGAGTTTTGTATAAATAGTAATTATGCATCATTGTGCTATTTATAAAATCAAGAATTCTATGAGCATATTAAAACTTAAAAATTTGGAATAAAAATGGCAATTAAATTTGGGTAAGACTAGTAGCATTTCTTTAAATTATCATTAAAATAAATCTTCTGAATCTATGAAATGACAGAAACCTCACATATTTTTATTCAACTTTTCTGGCCAAAAGAGACAATACCCAAAATGATATGAAACTATATGAATGGTGTTTAAGGCAAAGGTTTGAATAAGAAATATGCATACCAAAACATTTTCAAATAAATGTTACTGATATAATGATAGACAAATGCATGACAGTGGTTCTTAATTTTAGCCAACATTTTGAACGAAAAAAGGGATCTTTTAATTGAACACTATTTCCCATACCATTGTCATTTAACTAGGAATGACTCAACAAAAGATGTGAATCATGTACATTACATACAATTCTTTCTTTATAAATTATATATTTTGTAGAGCACATCAAGTAAATACAATAGAAAATTAATTACTATATCTAAAGAGCTGAGAAATAAAGTTGAAAATATTTTGTAGTTCAAAGGGTATACTGTAGTGAAGAAATTAAAAAGCTGTTTGAAAATTGATTTTGACTTTGTATTTTAAGAAAATGTGAAATCAGAGTAATAAACTTTAGTGGAGAGAGAGATATATGTACAGACACTTGACGAAACTTAATTACATATATCTGTCATATATACATAATTTCTCTCTCTATATATATATACAGTCAAGTGTCCATACTATATATATAAAAATATATATATATATATTTAGAGAGAGAGAGAGAGAGAGAGAGTCAAGTGTCAAGTGTGAATTACAGGAAACTAATGCTTCATATATTCTAAATCAATTTAAACTAATAAATAATTGACATACATACAAATAAGTAAAAAAAATCCATAAAGTGGACTTATGAAAATGAGGAAATATACTTGAAAAATAACAAAAAGAATTTAAAAACTATTAGTTGTTGAATCTTATGTAAATGTGCATTCATTGCATGATGACAAATGCAGAAATTATAATAAATTAGTCATCTTTCATTATATTTATAGTTTATTTCATTATGTTTATAGCTCTAAAATTAATAATGCCTATAAAATTTTATAGATAAATATGAGCTAAAATATTAAAACTAATGTAACTAATTAAAAATGACATTTGCAAGTGCAATTGCTGTGAATTGCTTAATATTCTAGCTTGGATCTTGAATGTGCTTCAAAGACCATGTGAGACATCTTTGAACCCCAGGGTGACACTATTGGGAGATGCTGTGGACTTGTCAGAGGAGGAGCCTGTGGAAGCGCCTTTAGTTCATTGTCCCTAAGGAGGACTGCAGTCCTGGCCTTTCCTCTTTCTCCTTTGCTCCTTAGCCTTGAGGTGAGCAGCTTGCACTACCACACACTGCTGTCAGCACGCAGCACCCTAACAGAGGCCCTGAGCCATGCGCCAGGCTTGACATGGAACCTCCAAAACTGTGATCCAGAATAAACCTTTTCTCTTTCTGAATTTATCACTTCAGGTATTTTACTAACAATGGCTGAAAGCTAAGACAGTAAATACTGTAATAGACATTAAAATATTGTAAATTAGTGTACATGCCATACACAATATTTTGTATGTTGTTGCTGCTATTACACCAGAATCTCAAAGAAGATTCGGCATAAGAAACCATATAACATTATAGATGATGAAAGAACAATCCTATGAATTTTGACTTTTTGGGGTGGTGGTACAGGGGATCATTAAAGGGTGTGAAATGAGCAATTTACAAATAAGTTAATTATGTTGTATGCTAGAAGGAAAGAGTGTTTCAATTTGCCTAAAGCTTTCATAAAGAATGTTAATGCTAATTAGTTCAGTGTCATTCAATGACAACACCAATCCCTGTTTTACACATATATTAATAATTTCTAGAGCATGTGAAAGGCCCTAGGTTTTCATCACTTATATATATACATACGTGTGTGTGCTTGTATGCATTCATGTAGTTCACACACACAAACATATGTCCATATATGTGTGTATATATATTTAATAAGGAAAAATTAAGAAAAAGGAAGTATGTACTTTTCTCAATACCATTCAACATATTTGAACATTGAAAAATATCATTTAATTTTAGGTTATCCTTAAGCCTAATACTAGAATGTATTATTTTTATTTATTTATTAAGAAGGTATTATTTTATGAATGATTTTTGTTCCTACGAAATTAGGAACACCTTTGAGAGATATCATCTCTAGATAAACCTATTAAATATAAAACTGACATTCAGAGAAGATTTGCTTTAATCTCCTTATTAATATTTTTATATTAGCTAATCACACAAAACTAATCTCTCTCATGAAGGGTGGACATTTAGAAGAAATAGTAAGAGTGATATTATCTCAGTTAGAAGAAATCTTAAAAATAACCAACCTCCAGGCTGTGAGGGTTAAGTGGTCGGTCGGACACCACTGCTTTTCAAACTCATACTCTTCAATTCATTCTTGCAGAGAAGGAAATATGAGTTCAAGAAATGAGACTCTGCTTTATCTGCCTTTTTATATTTCCTGTGCTCATCCTGTTCCTCTTATCTTGATTTATCCTATTTCTTCCTTTGCCCCATTTCACCCTTATCCTTTGCTTCCAAAATATACTTTTTTTTTTTACAGTTTAGTGTTTTGTACTTATTCCCACTTATTAATTCCTCCTTAAAAACTGAAGAAAAAAGGAAAATGGGAGCAGGAAATAAGGCAGAGATAATATTAATGAACTAGGGCTGCCTGTGTTGGTGATAATGTGTTGAAACAAAGAAAGAAGAAGTAGGAGCAAAAAGGAGGGCAGCCTGGAAGGAAGAAAAGAGGAAAGAAAGGAACTCTTGTATGGACTTACAGTGATAGCTTGTCTGAAACCAGGATTGTTATCAGTCTTATTCTGTGACTCCAGATGTATTAAATGCAGTTTAGCAAATGTTACAGACAGTAACAACTAGTTGATTCCTAGTTGATCTTCCTTGGCGCTTTCTAGCCAGAAAAGAACAATGATTGATTGTGAGGGGAATGGGTCCATATTCCATGTCTAGGCTTTCCTGACCTTTCTGTAAGGTGTATTATATCCTTGCTAATCTGTGCATGTATTGAAGTCCTTATTCCCAATGAGAAAATATTTCACGGAGAGCACTTGCCTTCTTTTTATCATCCACAAGTAGTCTGAAAGGTTTTTCCTTGCAGGATTATCTCCTCTTATTAACTGTAAGATCCATAAAAGTAGAATCAATATATCATTTGTATGTTTGTCACTGAGTACACATACATTTTATCATGCATGAATAAATATGGTGAATAATGTTTTAGTTACTTTCTCATTCCTAGAACAAAATACCCAATACCTACATGTTATAGCAGAAAAGGTTTATTTAGGCTCACAGTTTGTAGAAGTTTCAGTGCATAGTTGACTGGCTCTACCGCAAGTTAGCGTGGCAGAGGAGACACAGCAAGCCTCCCTTTCCCTTTTTACTTCCCAGGGAACAAGCCTTTTGGGTGTTGCCACTCATACCTACAATGGGTTTCCCATTATCCACTCCCAGAACTATGATAAATCGATCAGTGAACTAATCCAGTACCACACACCTAACCCCAATATCACATCCTTTATCCACATTCATGTACCCTAGATCCAGCCACCTCCAAGAACCCTCATTTATGATTGCATGAGGCTTTGGGGAACACCTAGATGCAAGCCATCACAAATAGTTACATTAATTAGGTGTCTATCATGTAAGCATTTTCTATATGATGATTAATTTAATATACAGAGAACTTACATAGTTAACTCTCATAGATATCAAAGTAAACTAAACTACTTATCATAAATACATTGTTAATAAACAGCAGACTCAAGGAAAAAAATCATGGCCTACTTCTAACAATTGTGTGTATTTCTTCTAGTATTTGAGTGAAAATATGTGAATATGAAAAAGCAGTAAATATCCTAAAACATATGCCTGTAGAAAGAGAACTGATCACTGGAACACAAGAGAAGCTTTGAGAGGGGAAATCTTTGAATATGCATATATGTTACAAAAATTAATATTTGTGAACTTTTATTTTGTGAGAATGATTTCCCATTACATCTTTTCTTTTATCAGTTAATAGTCAACTTTTTTCCATAAATACATAATAGCTAAATTGAATGTATAGTAAAACATATACAGATATATATGTAGATTAAAAAATATCTGTCTATCTATCTATCTATATGCATGTATAGTAAAGATGAAAGAGATAGCAAGTGTAAAGGAGAAGATAGAAGAAAGAAAAAGACATGCCTAAGACTTGGGTCAGGTTGTCTTTTTCCGGAATGGTACTACCATATAAGTATCTCACATACTCTTTATTTATAGCGAACTTGGTACTCTTTTCATCAAGTTTTGATGTCCCAAACTTGAGTGTCCTGTGATTGACTCAAATACAAAATATGACAGAATTGATGGTATGAGACTTCCAAGACTAGATAATAAACCACTATATATTTATTTATTGCTCTCTTGCGAAGTTTGCTTCTGGGACCCAGCTCTGCTCTACCTAAACAGGACACAGGCTCTTTGCCCCCTGCACCACCTCCAGTCTCATCATGGGCGTGAGTCATTTTGAAAGTGAATATCCCACCCGCTCCTGAACTGCCCACGCTAAGATGCTAATGTTATGTGGAGAACAGATAAAGCATTCCAACTGTGGCCTTTCCAAATTGTAGGTTTATGAACAAAATAAATGACTGTCGTTCTAAGCCATTAAAGATTGAAATGATTTGTTTTGAAACAAGAGTTGAAACCACAATCTCCAAAAATGTCACTGAATCAATTTAATTTGATTCAACACAACTTCAGAGGCATCTAATTTTTAAAAGCTTTATAAGAAAAAATTGTCACACATGCTTTCAAAAGCACAGTTTAAAATTAATAATAACTTATTCAAAGTAGAAAGTAACACTAGCATTGCCATGCTTAAGCAAGAAGCAATTATGGGTGAATTTTTAGTAAGCTATTCCAAAGCAATTCTTTCTTACAAAGACTACATGGCATAAGTATATTAAAATATTTCATTTCTTGTCAACTTGATTGCTGCTTGAATAACCTTCTTGGCGAACTATTCCAGTGTGCTATGATCCCAGAATACCTCATTTTGAGACTGTCCCAGTTCTGAGTGTTGTTGTTGTTGTTATTTCTTAGTTCTGTGATAGATTCTATTTTGTCTCAGTTCTTCCTCTTTGATGATAATCTGGCTCAAAAGTACAAATTCTTGCATTGGAGAAGTAATAGATGTAAGAAATTTTCTAACTCACTTTGCTAATATTATTACAGTTATTTAAAAATCCTAGCTATTTTGTTAAGTATCATTGTAATATATAACCTGTACACTGTTGATTTTGTAAAACTGTGCATTTCTTATGGCTGGCGATATAGTTCAGTGACAGAGCATTTGTCTGGCATGTATGAAGCCCTAGGTTCAATCCTCTGCAAAAACAATCAGTCAAACAAAAATCCTATTTGTTGCTTCAATTTGTTTTTGATAATCTTTTGCAAGAGAAAATCTGAGAGAAAATTGGCTTTTCCTTCCATTCCTAAGATAATTATTTGTGTGTGTGTGTGTGTGTGTGTGTGTGTGTGTGTGTGTGTAGGTCTTCATTTGATCTTTGTTCAGGAATCTGTTCAAGAAATCTGAATTCATTACCAGCTCCAATGGTGATGCCTCAGAGATCCCCAGTCATCCCATCACTTTGATACAGAGATTGGTTCAGAAATTGCTTTGTGACCCTATTCACACACATCATTCTGTGGGAGAATTGCTGGGAATGTATAAGAATATGTTATTCTCAAAATATGAGCCACAGACAAAGCAACTCTCCTTACCTCTGAACATTCTAAAGCTATGCATAGGAAGCATAGGATTTCTATATCCATTTCACCATTATGAAAGAGGCCAACTGGAGTATGAAATACACTCACAGATAGGGTTCAGATGAGGAAACCAGGGAAAAATAAAAATGGTTAGTCCAGAACCAAAGCTTTCCCTGTTTGAAATGGAATCCAGTGATGTGAGTCAGTTTATTTGAGTCATGTTTCTTAACACTTTCCCCAAAGATAGCATAACATTCATAATAGTTTCCATTTTGTGATGGAATCACCTGCAATAAGAGGGGGGGAAAAGCGACCTAAGGTAGAGTACCTTCAAAGGTATGACTTGTGAACAAATAGATTGAAAAAAAGACAATATTTTTTATCGGTGATGGATTAGTCTATATTAATGATCTACCAAGACCTTTATTTCCTCTTCTCCATCTGTTATCTAAAACTTTTAAAAGAAAGAACATATGAATGCTTAGGAAAAATAAAATTTCCTTTCATTGCCTAAAAGCATCTTAGTGGTTCAGAGGGAAAAACTTGGTTCTCTAAAAATTGGCAGAGTATTAGAGCTTAAATAGAGAGTCCTCCACAGACCTGATTTGATTGGGGAGATGGTCATGTGTTAAAAAACAAAACAAAACTGTATTAATCATCAGAGATTGTGTCTGTGGTAAACAGGGATCACTTGACTTCTAATGATCTTTTATTATTTTTACCCACCAAAGCAAATGACTTCTAATGACCTTTTATTCTTTCTACCTACCAAGGCAAATGACTGGGTCCTATAGCCTGTTTGATTAACATAGTCTTCAATGAAGTCATTACATCCCAAAAATAGATTTCCAGCAAATAAAATCTTGTCCCCAGTCGTGCACTCATAAAATTTAGTAGTTTAAACATTAAATTACAAATGCTGTTTCAAAGTAAGTTAAAATTTTCTTCTGGCAGATTTTGCTCATCATTATTTTTATGAGTGGGAAAAGGGAATTTAATGGAAGGAAATGTCTTTCTGTAAGGATTTCATTGGTGCTAATTTAATGAGAATTTCCTCTAGACAAACATTAAGCATTTAAAGTGGAAAATTTTTTCTAATAAACTATAGTAATATTCTCAATATGTTTTATAAGAGGAAAGGGCCTTGGAGGAACGCAAAATGAAACCATGACATTTCAGCAATATCAATTATGCATTTATGACCATTAATGAATGTTAAAAGTTGAATTGTGACATTGGCTATGTGGCTTCATGGATGCATGAGACTTTCATACAGGGGTTTAAAAGCCATGGACCATATAATATTACCTTATAATTATATAATCTATTAAAGTTGAGAGATATGTTATAGACATTTTGTCTATTTCCTTCTATGGGAAATGTTTATGAACATATTAATAGGGGTTATAATTTATTTTATCCTTTCATGAAAACCATTAATATACTTGAAAACCTGGAAGATGTGCTGTCTATCAATATCATCATGTGTCTTTCCTACTGAGACTTAATTGTGATCATCAGTCTTATTTTTATCAGTGCTATGGGTTTTACGCATCCCTGAAAAGCACATGTGCTAAGGGCTTGTTGATCAGGATAAAGTTTTTAGGAAATGATGGAAAATTTAAAAGGTGGGATGGAAGTGTTGTGGTCCATGCCTGTAATCCCAGCATTCTGAGATGCTGAGCGAGAGGATTGCAAGTTCAAGACCAGCCTAAGTAACTTAGCAAGACTCCGCCTCAAAATACATCTATGTCAATGTCTATGTCTATGTCTATATATCTTTATATCTATATCATCTCTATCTATCTCTGTATCTGTCTATAATGGAAAATATTATATGTAACAAGGAAAATATGAACGCCCTGGGTTTAATCCCCAGTACTGCAACAGAAGAAAAAAGAGGTGGAATGTGTGGTACATCCTTAGGGCACAGAGAGTGTGCCCCTGAGACGGAAAGCAGAACTCTAGCTTCTGCTTTTACCTCTGTTCCTTGACCAGGAGAAAGTTAGGCTTTGTCTGCCATACATCTCTTATTACAGACCCGAATGAATAGGCCAATGGACATGGACTGCAATTTCCAAGACTGAGTCAAAATAAAACTTATCATATGTTTTCTCAGACATTTATTATAGTGACAGAAAGATGACGGAAACACTTTGAAAAGGTGCATTTTATCAAACAATACCAGAATTCATAAAAAGCTGCCTAAAGGTAGTTAAATAATGCAGTCAAGTATAAAATAATACTTTGGTGCTGCAAATTATCACATTTCTAATTATGTTTCAGTGGAACTGGAATTTCAAGTGGCTTAAAATAGGAGAGAAACATGCTATATCATCTTTCAGTGTTTCAGTTGGATACCAAGTTCAGAACGGATCAGGACCTGTGTGAATGTGTCAGTGTCATGGGCCAGTCCTCCTAGAGTGTGGCTGTCCTATGAGAGTGAGAGACCTCTTGGGGTTTTCGTCATTTCTGTTTTGGAGAACTGGATGAAGACTGACGCATGCCTTAATCAGAGGTATGCGTCAAATTACCTGCAAAAGTTTTCAAAATATACATGGAACTCTGGACTCTGATTCTTTCTGTATGAGATGAAGATTAATGGAAAATATGACTGTGAAGAATGCTGGAGAGAATTCACACTAACATCTCAGATATACACAATGTCCTGATACACACTTTAATCTCCTAGAATGCTTAGTGCCTATGTCATAGTTTGAAAAGCAAAGGAGAAAATTTTATTGCAATATTAAATGCATATGACATAAAGTGGACATTTGCCTGTCTGTCTTAACTATAATGTATAATTTAAATATGAAAGCTTTTGGTTCATTCAATATGAAATTATTTAACCATCAAAACTGTGTTTGAACTAGTTGAAAAAGTGATTTTATTGTTAGTTTTACATGCTTGTGCTTTGTTTTTATAGCATCTTAATTTAAAAAAATGACCTAGAATTTTCAATAACAAAATGCTGCTTTTGATTTTCTAAATTTAAATTATTGCAAATAGCTTTTATGAAAGTCAGACGTAAGTTGAATGATACTTTTTTATTTTAGGAGAGAGAATCTATGGAACATAAACAAAAGCAAAGCACACAGGAATGTACTGATTATAAAAATAAACATTTTTAAAGGTAGAATTTAAAAGCCTCAGAACATATGTGAGATATCAGAATATATCCATATTTTAAATATCACCATATATCAAATATATCACAATCTCTGAACACAGTGTCTTATCTTTTTAAACTTTTAAATTAGTATTTAAAGGCAGTTATTTTTTTGAATACACTAGAAATTCAAATCACTTGATATGTCTCATATCTCCCATCTATATAGCTTTCTATGCTTTATCCTTTCTCATAGACCATTCTTTTCTCTTTGGGAGTTTTTCTTGTGACTCAAAATCTTTTTTTTTTCCAGGTTTTAGGATCAAATTGAGTATCTCACACATGCTAGGCGAGGGCTTTCTCACTGTTTAATTAATGTCTTGATAGAACTTTACAGTCTTTGTTTTTTCTTCTGCTGCACATGCCTATTAAAATTTTATCCATGGTTGAATGCAGTTTCTCTTTCTATGTCTTGATGTAAAGACAATTGTGTAACCAGGTAATCCTATACTATTAGGCTATTATAAATTCAAGAGATGTATCTTCAACTGGGTGTTTAAATACCTAGTTTTGTGGGTTTTTTTTTTTTTTTTCTGGAGACAGGCTCTTCCTAGGTAATCTAAACTGGGCTGGAAATTATTGAGATCATTCTGTCTCAGCCTCTTGAATGGTGAAATTACAGAATGATCATTTTGCTGTTTCATAAGTAGGTACTATATGTAATTTTGCATCATCTCTACAAAATAAAGGTTTTTTTCCTCTTTTAAAATTGTTTGAATTGACAAAAATTATGTGTGTGTGTGTGTGTGTGTGTGTATATATATATATATATATATATATATATATTTGTGTGCAATGTGATATTTTGAAATACGTGTCCTTACATAATAGCTAAATAGAATGAATTAAACATTCATTTATTACCCCACATACTTTTTTGTGGTATGGAAATTTAAAATCTACTCTTAGCAATTTTCAGTACATTTATCAACCTGTATTTGAATGTGTAGGTTTTCTAGGCAGTCAGTCCCTCATTATCAACAGCAAAATCTAATATTCTCCCACCACTCAGAACTGAACCCTAATCCACATCTCATTTTTTTGCTGCTCTGGTCTGCACTTGCATTAAGTAAATGGTCTGGTGTCTTTGCCTTCTCCCAACCATTAAGTAATTTGTAAGACTGAGCATTCTCAGCTGCATTCCTTTTTCTTTTTAGAAAAGAGAGGCAATTTTCTCAGAAGCAGCATACATTTAAATTTCTATTTGCTCTAAGCCTTGTAAGACTAGAGTTATCCTGGGGAGCTCAATTTGAGGGGCAAGTTTTAGCATTTATTGTAAGTAAACCCCTTTGTCTACACTCCTAAATTATCCAATCCAATCTACTGTTGTCATTTGCTTTAGAACTATTGATTAATTCTGTGAAAAGGAACATTTTACTCCCTGTATACAATGTCATGGTAATCTCTGAAGGGCTATCTAAGGTTCTCTTCAGTGGGAAAGAGATTGAAGGCATTCTCTTACCTTTATTTTCACTTTCTTTCAACTTCTGGACAAATCCTACATTTATATTTGCCAAGGCACATCTACATTACCCGTTACTCACTTCCTTTAACATTTTCTGTCTATTCATGTAATGAATGCCTACCATTCTCTATTCTGTAAAGGAAGCCATTCGTTTTCTTAAGGACACTCCAAAGTGGCCCTACCCACATCTTTTGATTATCTTAGGTGGAAGAGAGCCAGGTTTCAGTTCACTTTTCTTTTTTAATCACTACAGAAACATCATAGCGTAGTGTTTTTTAAAGTCAATTTTATAACTATAAAATAAACACTAGTGGAAGGATATCATCGACCATGCAAATAAAAGAAAGCATTGAAACATCCCCGGTATCATATTATTCTTTTAAGGAAATGTATTTTATCCCAAAATTAAAGTACATCTTTCCCTCTTTAAAATTTGTTCTTGAAGTTATCTTCTTAGTCTTCTTTCATTACCAAAATAGAAAATATAAATATAAAAAAACGAGATAAACGCATGTAATGGTCTCTGACACAGGTTTAAAAGGAAGGGAATCCTGAGACACACCAGGGCAGTAAAAGCACGAAGAACACAAGACTAAAGTAAGTAAGCCAGGCACAAAAAATTAAGTATTGTACGACTCCACTATGGGAAGCACTCAGAGTATTCAAAATCATAGGGACAGAAACTAGGATGGTGACGTAAGAGAGATGCGAGGAGCGGGGAAGGATAGGTTGCTTTTTAATGAATATAGAATTTCAGTTTTACAAGATGAAAAGAGTTAAGGTGCTGGTGCTTTATGCTCAACACTGTAAATATATTCAATAACACTTAAAAAGTGTTCTAATAGTAAATTTTGTGTTCCATGTATTTTAACAACGTAAAAATTGAAAGAATAATGAATATCTGTGCTGATGTTTTTAGCGTGTGTGTGTATTTGCACTTACTTTTGAAAGTTGCTGCGCTTTTTATTGTTTATATTTTTACATACCATTATTTCAGTGTCCTTAAATTAGAAAGTGTCTAGGATTTTTGACTTGTTAAATCTTAGGAAAGAAGAAAATAAAACATTCTTTGAAAACAATAGGTATTTCGGAAAATTTCTAGATATTCATTTAAATCATATAATCACATAATTTTTACTATGTTATGATAGGTTTCTAGCTTATTTACATGTGGTCTGATCTAAATATTATTTTTCCTCAATATGTGAACAATTACTATGTCATGAAGCTATTAAGAGAATACCATTAGTGATAGAATTCTTCATGGACTGTCCTCTGATTTACATGGGTTTTCACAAAATTTTGTAACATTCCTTCTATTTTTATTTTTATAATAATTGGTTACTATTCTTAAACATAGTAAAGTGATGCAGAGAAAATGCTGAAGATTTCTACATTTATGCTGCTTTCATGATTTTTAAAATAGTTACATAGTCATTTTTTAAAAGATACTGATTTCTAAGGGGAAATCACTAAGTTTTGGACTTGGGTTTTTCACAGTATTATAAATATCTTTATAAATATCCATATTTTATTCATCTCCAGGAAGTGATAAATCCAATTAAAATTAATAAACATATTGTATGCAATGACTGAAGTTTCACTCTTCTCCCTAAAAGTACCTCTGCAAATCCAGCATCAATTTTAGAATGAGAGCAAGTGATTGCCTGCTGCTACCTCTCTGCTGTTCAGTTCTGATGCCACTCATTTTCTAATTCCACAGTTCTGAGCAAAGATATAAAATAGAGTTTCAGGTGCTTGCTGATCATTATAGCCACCAAGACTTCATGTTCCCACAGAACCTTAAGCTGGCCAGAGCTGCAATGAATTGAGGAGGAGAATAATTCTTTTTCTTCTGTCTTTCCCCATTTAAAGAGCACCCCCACAGTGAGGGTTTGGGGCTGCATAGTATCACACAAGTAAGTCATGCAGTTCCTTTAGGCTTGTCTTCATCTGCTCTTCTGAAGTTATGCACACACTTCTGAGATGACAGTGTTGAAAGGAGTTCAAGTAGCACAAGCCAGGTTGTCAAAATATCAGACCTCTTGTTCACAAGTTTATTGCTAAGTCTTGCTCCTTAGAGTCAATATTTTACTTTTTAATAAAAACTTCCTTGAAATCAGTAGTCTGTCACTGTGCTCCTTCATTTGCTCAAGTGTATTTTGACAAACCCTCTTGGCCTTCATTACTAATTTAGTTTATAAACCTGTTCCTCTATCTGTGCGTGTGTGAGAGAGATAGGGAGGGAAGGGGGAGAGAGAGAGAGAGATAAAGAGAATGAGAATGAGAATGAAAATAAAAAAATCAGAAAGGAAAGAGGTCTTAACAATTTTTACAGAACCATAAAAATTAAATTTAAGTTTATATATAAGTGAAATTATATGCATATATTTACTTATATAGTATTTTAAAAACATTGAGAGATTGGGATGACAGAAAATAAAGTGAGTTTAAGTGCTAGTTTAAACATTTGCTTTTGTGTGATCATGTGTGTATTTATAATCATATGTGTATATTCTGCTGTTTTCTTCTAAATATTTTTCTTTCAATCAAAATTAATGAAAATTAAATAAAAGGTTTGGGGCCAGTGATATAGCTCAGGGGCATAAGTGCCTGCCTGGCAAGCACAAGGTCTTGGGTTCGATTCCCAGTATCAAAAATAAATAAATAGATAAATAAATACATAAATAAATGAGTCACTAATTGTCTAGGTTCAGTGTTTTCACTAACTCATCTGTTTATCTTGTATTCAAATAAAATTGCAGGAGAAATTTGAGGTTCTACATAACAATGTTGCTAATTTTCTAGATTCTAGTTCCTAATTGTTGTCCCCCCAAAGCATAACTATTTACCCTAGCTTAGAAAAATATCCTTTTGCTTTTTTGTAAGAATTACGCATAAATTGTTTTTACTGAAGCAACCTTCCAAGAACAAAAGATATTAGACATATTGTATATATTTTAGTGTAAAACCACAGAAACTAGTACAAACTGAAATAAATCACTATTTCTTATTATTGCACAGAAAGGATAGTGTGCTGAAAGCGTTTATATTCACCACCAGGTTCTTCATTCCATTCTGGGTCTGAATATATGATCAACAACTTACCACTTCCAGTGCAAAAAATAATGAAAGGTTTTTGTCCAGCTTGAGTCTTCACAGTGAATCATATGGGTATAGTTTCTCTGCTTATATTGTATCCTAAAAGTTTCTCTTTAAAGCAGTCAAGAATTCTCAGAGCAAGAAAACATACTCTCCGAATCAATTTGGAAGATAGGTGACCTGATAATCACAGGTTACTGGCGGCTCTGAAAGTCCGTCAAACTCGGTTCCTGACACTGATTCTACATCGCTGCAGGTGACGACGCGCATGTGAATATGATCCTCCGGGGCACAGCCTGCTGCGGGCTCGTCCAGAAGGTCAAAGAAAGCTTCCTCCTTAGACCTCTTCGGGGTCCCCAAGGAAGAGAACACTGAAATTTCCCTTCGTCTATCACTGGAAAATGTATACACAGTATTTAGCTAATAAATGAATATTATAGTCCCTGAAAGACTTTTCTAAAAATGTTAATAAAGGGTGGGAAAATGTAAAATAAATATGAAACTTACGTGCTATCCTGTTTTTATTTGAAATTGTGTAATTTACTTGATGAATAGCAGCAATTACATAGACTCTCTTAACATAGGCATGAGTGCAAACCAAATGAGATAATACATATTTTTAAATGTTATATTGGTTTGACTAAGAGCTACTAATACTTAATAAGGATTTACTACTCTGAATGTAGAGAAATTACATATAAATTTCTTTTAAATTTGTGGGACGCTATTTACTCGTGAGAAATGTATTGTTTTCTGCAACCTACATAGACGGTAGTTTAGATCGATCTGGAACCATTTAATTGTCCTGTATACTAAATATACAATAAAATAGAGACAACTATATGCTCATCAGAATGTTTAAGGAATATAATTCATGCAAATTTATTCACTTACTTTAGGCATATTATAGACACCTAAAACATGCCTATGTTTTTCCTATTTTTTTTCTTTGAATGTTTGCTAAATTACCCACAGCATTTCTATTTTGGTGTGGACTTGTGTACATCTCAGCATAACTATTATGTGTATCTCTTCCAGTATACATAATCAAGACTAATAATGCAGGAAAAGTTTTATAATACTGAGTCAATGTGTTAACACTATGAATTCCTAAACACTTCATAATAATCTTTATTAAAAACACATACGAGTAATTAGTTTTTAAGGATCATTGACTTTATAAATTGGCTTATCCCAAAAGAACCAAAAACATCATATCTGAGGATATATGTTCACCTATGTTTACAGCTGCACAGTTCATAATAGCCAGATCTTTGAAACAACCTAAATGCCCCTCAACTGAGGAATGGACAAAAAATGATATGGTATTTCTATATAATGGAATACTACTCAGCTATAAAGAATGATAAACTAGATATTTTCACTCTTAAATGGATGTGCCTTGAAAATATACTTATCAGTGAACTAAATTAGTCACACATATGTAACCATCATATTGTTGCACTTGTGTGACAAATTGTAAGAAAATCTATGTATGTATATAAAAATTAGTTAAGATAGTTAAAGAAAAAGAATTTTGAGTGAAAAATGGTTTTCACAAGGTCATTTTTGGATTTCATTTTTACTGTGAATTGTTCTTTTGAAAATGATGTGGCAATCATAACATTTGTGTTTCTTGCTGATGTTTTTCTAATGTCCTATACATTCCTTTTGTTGTAAAATAAAATTAAAAAAATAAATTGTTTTTATAAAAACTCTATCTATCTATCTATCTATCTATCTATCTATCTATCTGTCTATCTATCTATCGTGTTTTGCAGAACTGAAGTTTCAGTCTCACCTCTTATGTATGCTGAGCAAGGACTAACTCTACCACTAAGTTACAACTCCAGACCTTTGTGTAAAATATTTCTTATGTGTCGAGGAACACTTTACATTTCATGCTTTAATAAAAGAAATGACTGAATAACACATGATTCCTCTTATAGATAAGGACATTTGGTGCAGAAGAAAGATAATTTTCTGAGCTGTTGAAGCTTAACCAAGATGATGCAACTCTTTCCATTGATTTAAAAGTTAGTAACAAGGTGATTGATTTTCTGGTTATATTGGTAATTGCTTTAGGTGCTTGCAACTATATTGTATCACTTTGAAGAAGAGTCTTGTCTACAATAAGTATACACTCTTGGCTTTTCTTTGGAACAAAAAAACACTTTTAAAATTTGCATTTCATCTCTGAATTATATGGGTGTAGCCCTCATCCCAAACTTCTTGACACCAAATGTCAGATGGTAGTATTTCTGTGTTCATTTTGTTAGTTCTGAAGGTAGAACATAATTTCCAGTTTTATTTGCAAGTAAATAGTAATCATATCACTAATGTGTACTGAATTGTATATTAAATAATGTAAGTGGAGGCTAGATATAGACTTGCCTCTTGTAAGTAAATCAGTTGTCCAATCTGTGCACTGTAAGGTGAAGTAAATGTGATTCAGTGCTTATGTCATGTTCAGTTTTCTTTAACAATGCCTGTTCTCCAAATGATTAAAGCCTTAATGGAAGGCATGTGTGTGTAGTTGTATATACATACATATATATATATATATATATATATATATATATATATATGTGTGTGTGTGTGTGTGTGTGTGTGTGTGTGTGTGTGTATAGAGAGAGAGACTCTTTTTTGTATTCCCTTAATCTCAGAATACAGTGCTTTTCCTATAAAATGAATTGATCCACCTCTATTTATGTCTACCTTGTGCTCTCCCCAGAATTTTAATGTTACTTTTTTACTAATATTTAAAATAAGAAAATTAATTAGAGGGGACCAAAGATTGCAGCCTGATTCATCAGAATTTTGGTCTATTATTTCAGTTAGGTGCTAGCAATGAGGCTCTTTCCCCAAATAAGCAGGTGAGAAAAACAGAGAATCTCAAAATAGTAAAACTTTAGGTTATTGCTTCTTGAAATAATCACAATGTATCTAAGGTCTTTCCATTCTCGTGTTTTCTGTTTACTAAATAGAATCTTAATTTTATGATTGCATTTTTACTTACTGTCTCTGTTGCTTTTCTCATTGCTGAGGCAAAATACCTGACACCCCAAGTTAAAGCACAAAGTGTTTCTTTGGCTCACAGTTGGTAGAGGTTTCAGCCGTAGTTCGCTGCCTTCGAGGCAGGTGGCACAGCAGACATGCGTTGCAGAGGATAAATAGTCCACAGCGGGCAAGCATAAAAGCACATTAGCACTCTTTCTGTCCTTTATATTTTAGGCAGGCTACGCGCCCTTGGACTGTGTAGCACTCGCACCTTTCATCCTATGCAGAACTATGCCAACCAATCAGGGGACTGATATTGTAATCATATGCACTTGATCCCAAACCTACACACTCTAGATCCGTCACCTCTGAACCCACAACCCACCAACCGTAGGAGGCTTTGGGGGTACATCTAGACACAATTCATAATGTCTGACAATGTATAATCTTAGAGGAAAAAAATAAAATAATTCTGACAGAATAGAAGGAATTTCTTAACTGAAATTTTCTACACTGTGAATATAAAATGAGGTAAATAGTCCATTAGCATAATAATCATACATTTTTCAACTTATGGAAAAGTAAAATATAAATAAAAACCATGTTTGATGACAAATGTAATCAACCACAAGGTAAAATGAAATTGGAAAAGACGAAACAAGTAGTAACTAATTTTTTTTCACCTAGTTCTCCATTGGATTTAAACACAAGAGGCTCACATGAAAACAGCTGACTTTTTTAAAAATCTAGTGCTTTATCCTCTACCAACTTCTTTGCTTTCAGACATTAGTAAGCAGAATGACAGAGTAGGTTTACACGAAATATTGTCATTTTATACTATAAAGCATTGAAAGTGCATGTTTTGCATAGTTACTAGAAATCTGTCCAAAGCAATCTCAATTA
This sequence comes from Dasyprocta punctata, assembly GCA_004363535.1. Taxonomy (NCBI): domain Eukaryota; kingdom Metazoa; phylum Chordata; class Mammalia; order Rodentia; family Dasyproctidae; genus Dasyprocta; species Dasyprocta punctata. The sequence continues at coordinate 13,100 of RJWM01016959.1, read as the reverse complement.
TTTGTTTCCAACATCAGTATGATCATTAAGCCATATGGAATCTCCTTTTCCTGAAGTTTTTTTTTTCTACTGGGGCTGTTGAGAATTTTTTTCTACATTTAAAAATCTCATGTTATAACATCTCTCTCTCTTTTTTTTAGTATGTTTTGCTAATTAAAATACAGTTGTCCATGAACCACAGCACATAAAATTATGGAAACGAAAAAGTGAAAAAATTTGAATATAGGCTTACAATTAGATGAAATTTCCTTCTTGCTCTAGAACTACAGTTTATTTTTAATAGATGCCTACGTTTAACATATATACTCTTGTAGAATATGCATTTCTCTATTGCTTACTGTTTTTTTGTATGATTCTCCTCACAGTTTTCTCTCCCAATTTCTCTCATGAGAACACTGGTTAACGACAGGGGCAAGTAGTTCCAGGTTCCAGGTTTTATCCGCACTCTCATAATTATGCTTATACTTCTCTCTCAGAAATGCTGGCGCCAGATGAGTAATCTCTCTTTCCTTGGTGGTCTGGATTGGTACTTGATGTCTTCTCTGAACTGTTCACACGTCAGACGTGTTTGGCCGCCTCGCCTCTTTAGAGGCCTGAGTTCTAATGCCTTTGGGTTCCTCATCCCCTAAACTTCCATACGGCAATAATTTTCCTCTTCCTTTGTCCCTGTTTATTGATTGCTGCCTATGTTTTCATGCTATTCTTTTTTTTCACTATCTGCTTTTTATATTTTCAATTTTCCAATACCTATTTTAAAAGTCCACATATTAAATGACATCTAATTGATTAAATGATATAAATAATGTTTTCAGGACTTGGCTCCACTGATTATTACTGAGTAGCAGAAATTGCCTAAAAAACTCAATTCTAAAATACGGAGTTCTGGCGTTAATTTGGCCCTGACTTTGGATGCTAACGCGGTGCACCTTGGTAATTGGAAATGATATCCTAGTAATTTATGTAATGCTGCAGCATCATGATGAGCAGTTATCAGCCAGATTTTGACAAAGTACCTGCTGAATCAAGTGTCTTGAGAAAACAAGTGGCTGTTGTACCTGACTGTATGACAGTAACCACCAGTATAATGGCTCCTGGTGAGACAAAATCTTTCAACACTATTGGAGAGTTTACAGAAAGAAAATGATGAAAATTCAGTCACTCAGCTCAAGTGAAGAGAATAATACTCTGACACTCTCTTTCACAACTTTATATTTTATTCCTTATCCTTAAGCTTTCTGGTAACCTCAGTAGACAATTGACCTGTGACAACATGACAGATATCGACAGCTTAACAAATAAGCAAGCCTATATATACCTACTGCCAATACTCAGGATTCACTTTTCTGAAGCTGTAAAATCAGTGCAAAAGGAACTAACAGATACAATTCAAATCCTTTTCACCCTTATGCACAGATAAAGGGACAGTGAGCTCTCCCTTGTCTGGCTGTAAGCACAGAACAGAATTGTAATACTTGAGCATCAGTTCCCTATGAATTCTAGGGCAGGAGAGCCTCAGGCAACAGTGGGCATATTGAGCTGAATTTGCTCTGAGGGACAGGGACAGGCATTGGGAAGTGGAAAGAGGGCAGTGATCAGAGTTATTAAACCTAAGGATGCTAGGTTGAGGGCAAATACATGTCTGATGGGCTATGAGACCCTGTGACAGCCTTGGCAAGAGTGTTAGATAAAAGCAGAGATAAAGATTATTAGGTAAGTCGGTTATTGGATGTCAGTGTGAGGCGCAGGGCACTTCACACTGATCTAAGGTCAAGCACGTCTGTCCATGGGGGCAGAGGTTCTCCTGAAGTTGCATCATTTTGGTTTTCAGATCCTTAGTATTTTTTGAAATTTTAATATAAATTAAGACTCAAGGCTGGTTGAAGCCTTTGGGCAACACAAGTACTCCTTCAATAAAGCTTAAATTTTCCTCTCCTAAGACTTTCCTTTAGAGTGAATAAAAACAGATTCCAGAACACATAGCGTATATAACATGTTACTTTTTTTGATGTTTTTATTTATGATATGAAGGGTTGTTTTGAAGTTGCTTGTTTTCTGTCTTCAAGGCAATCTGAAAGGTGTGCATTCCCTCATACACTCCCCACCTGCGAAATGCGTATGCACACGGTGGTCTCTTCAAGGGGGCAAGCACATCAGGAACGATCAGGGCTGTCGACAATTCCTTAGTACTGTACATTCACATTCCATGTTTAACAAGTATTTCTCCTACATTTTCTTTTTGTGCATGAGTATGTTTTTATGGTTACCATTATTTAAATCATCAAGGCAAAGATATTATACATGACAATGGCAACTGACATTTGAAAACAACCCCTCCTCCTCCCTAGCCAAACATTCTCTTTGGCTGTGCTGAGTAAAACTTTTAGTTAGACAATGAAATGATTCTGTCTTCAAAATTAGATTAACAGAATGGTAATAATTTTCACTTATAAAGATGCAGCCCAGCTTGCCCCAGACTATGGGGTATATGCTTAGAAGGTTTGTAATGGTCAGTAATTTGCTATTACCGGTAAAGTCACACACTGTAGAAATTTCTGGTGTTAGTATCATTGTCATTTCTGCTGAAGTAATTTTTTAAAAGGGGAAAAAATTGTCCTTGAAAACTTTGTCAAATATTTAATGCCATTTTTATTTAATACATTTTATAAGAATGTCCTATTTTATACTTTACTACTTTGGAATTATATTCCTGTAGGAGAGTTTCAAAGCACGTATTCTTTTTATGGGACCTTGTTGTTTTGATTCACTAACTTTCAAAGACTGGTTTTATCTCATGAAAACTCATCCAAGACATGAAAAGTCCTTAAAGAAGCCACCCTCTTTGTGTGCACTGTATACTTCTTTGAAGTTAAATTTTGCCTTTGAAGACTTTTCCATCTTTGAACAGTCTTTGCTAATATATTTGTAATCAAAAGAGGTTGAAAGTGTTCATTGTCTTTCATCACTGAAGGATATCTGTTAAAAATTACTTTTATTAAGACTAGTCACAATTTAAGCTAAATTTCTCATTAGTTATCTGAATTTTATTTTAAAAATACCCCCACACCTCTGCCATGGATAAAATGTTGCAGCATTAGTTTTTTTTCCTCTTTTTCTTCTTCCTCTTCTTCTTCTTCTTCTTCTTCTTCTTCTTCTTCTTCTTCTTCTTCTTCTTCTTCTTCTTCTTCTTCTTCTTCTTCTTCCTCTTCTTCCTCTTCTTCTTTGTATTAACTACCACTCATTCTTCTGTGAATTTACTTCTGAATATTTATTGAGGTCACTTCTCATCCAGATTTTGGCTAAAAGTAAGGGAAACAGATAAAAGTGATAGTGACAGTGATAGTGATAGTTGTTTATAGCCATGTAAGCAATAAGTCTTACTTAAAGTGTATAAGATTTACTTGATTAGGCTTTATATGTGCAGGATACTATGTGAATGGAGGATATACAGGAAGTTTGTACTTCCAAGGCTGGAGAAATTTTAGGGAAAGAATGCTGAAAGATTCTCCGTGGCTATCTCAAATTTTTGCACAACATCTAAGCAGAGGCACTGAGCATCTTTTTTCTGGACTTTACCTTTCTATGAAGTTTGTGTGCTCAACAACTTTGCAGTTAGGGATGGTGTTTCCTTCAAGAGTAAAATGTAGATTTATTTGTTGTCTGATAAAAACAAGATACGTTTTCCTTTCAGGGCAAAGAGAAGACATACTTACTGTTTATTGTAAAAATATTTGGGTTCTCTAAGTTTGAGATTCTTGTTCTGCAATTCAGCTCATTGTATGTTGCAGAGTTTAAAGTAACCCTATTGCTTTCATTCCATCAGAACTGAAACTCAGGGCTCCAGGAGATGATGCAAAGGCCAATACCTGGGCCAAAAGTGCTGTGAATATTAAACTGACCTTTATCTGATCCTGTTGTGTCATGTCTTCTGTCAGTATCCATGGAGCTGCCGCATACTAATTGGGTAGGCAGCAATTAGCGCAACATGGTAGACCCTTCTCAGCTTTTGACAAATGGGGCACGTATTGAATCTTGATACTCTTGAATTTGACTGTCAATAATGTCTTTTTGGTTCTATCTAATTTAGTGAATATTGTGTTATATACATTTTACAAAGAAATAAAGTAAGAATAAGTAGCTTTCTTATTTCTAATTTGTAACTTTTTGAACATTTATAAACTTAATTTAGAAGATAAACAAAAGGGTCATGTTTAACTTATCACACGGGGAAACATGTAGAAAAGACTTAAGGTTTAGAGATTGGTCAAATAGCAGTTAATGCAGGTTTTTCTTTCTCAACTTGGTTAACAACTTAATCTTGACTTTTTTCACATTCCTTTTACATTTTCATGGAGATACTAATCAGGTTGTTTTCCTGGAATTTATGTCATCTGCAGTAATTTAAGAACTAAGGGCTGAATCCTTAGAAAAGTGTCATTCTCAATGATTGCCTATTGTTCTGCAAATCTAAAATAACTCCTTCATTTCTGTCTTTCTGTTATCTGCCTGGCCTGCTTTATCTTTTCAATGAGGTTAACTTATTTTTATTTCAATAAATAGTACCCACCCCCAACTGTTACCTTCCTACTGCTTTTCTGAAATTAATTGCAGTGTACTTAAATCACTTTTTAACCCAAAATTCATAAAAGAAATGATGGAGATGTCTTAATCTTTCACTTGTGTTATTTTACTTTGGTGAATACAAAATAGAGAACAAATTATAATAAGAATCAAAGTTTTAATTATTGTGATAGATAATTGGAATAGCCCAGTACAAATTATTCAGAAGATGATCACAAATTCGTTATTACACTCAACTTTCTTAGGCTAGAAATTATTGTTGAGCTGCTTTATGTCACAATTGTGAAATGATGATTTCAGCAGTAGTCCATGAGAAGTGACGCATGGTCTTTTCAGGAAACACCTGACATTGAGATTTAGGCTCCGTTTCTGAAAACAGCTGGGATAGGTGAAGAATGACACCATTTGAGGCTGAGCTCTCATCAAATAAATTTCTGACACAAAAGCTTGGCTTGATTTTGAGATTATAATAATTAGCAAGAATTTATTATTTCCATTTTTACTAGAATAAAAATTTGGTCCAGGAAATGTTATTAGCAGATTATCCAATACTTAAACAATTGAAACTAGAATTAAGCACTGAAAATTAACTGTTTAATCAGTTGATATTGTTATTTATGTCTATTTTCATTTTGATCTAATAGGCTATCCTTTAAAAAAAAAGTTTGGGAGAATAAAACTGTAAAATTCATTCAACATGTAGATTGATCAAAAAATACACACACATATATGTGTATATACAGACACACTATATACATATAATTACATATGTATAAAATATTTAGATAAAAATACATAATATACTATTTGTTGGGTTTAAGGGATGTTTTGAAGTTAATATACATATAAAGTGACTAAATCTAGCTAATTTGCAAATACGTTACCTCATATACTTTGCATTTTTGCAAGAATATATAATATGTACCCTCTTACGTTTTTCAAAAATGCAACATATAATTAACCATAAATAGTTAATATATGAACTGTATTAACCAATGTGGTCACCATACTATGACTTAAACTTTTTAATTGCAAGTACATATCCTTTGACTGGTATCCCACCATTCTCCCCTAACAACCCTGCCTGCTATGGATTTAATTCCTTACTAATACGAGATCAATATTTTCAGATTCTATATGTGAATGATACAATAGATTATTTGTCTTTCAGTGCCTAGCTTATCTCACATAATGTAATCTCCACTTCTATCATGTCATCGCAAATGACAGATTTCTATTGTCTGGCTGAATTGTATTCTATTATGTATTGTGCCGCATTTTCTTCATTCATTTATTTGTTAATATATATGGATGAACTATGTATCATGGCCATTTTGTAAAAGTTCTGCAATAATCATGAGAATGAAGGCATCTCTTAGAAACACTGATTTTATTTCATGTAAATATATTAACTAGTGTGACTCTTAAATCATACAGTAGTTCTATTTTTAATTTTTTGAGGATCCATATGGTCTTTATAATTTTACTAATTTGCACACCAACCAAGAGTGTGTAAGATATGTCTTTTCTTGACATTCACTTTAGTATCTGCCCTTTTGTTAATAGCCATTCTTACTGGAGTGAGATGATGTCTGATTTTGTTTTTGATTTATATTTAACTGATGATTAATGATATTAAGCATTTTTCATATACTGGTTGGCCACTTGAATGCATTTTTCAGAAATCTATTTAGTTCTATTATGAATATTTTCAATGGACCCAGATTTTATTTTATTTTATTTTATTGCTACAGATTTGTTTGAGTGAGTTACTTATATGTGCTGGATATTAATCTTTTATCAAATGATATAGTCACAAATACTTTTTTCTGTTCTGTAATCTGCCTTTTCACTCTGTTTATTGTTATATTACTGACATAGTCCTATTTGTCTACTTTTGAATTTTGTTTCCTATGCTTTAGGGATTTGTTCAAAATAATCCTTGCCCATTTCAACGTTGTGAAGTGTTTCCTCTATGATTTATTCTAAAGTAATGTTATAGCTTCAGATCTTACATTTAAGTCTTTAATTTATTTTGAGTTGGTTTTTGCAAGTGGTGAGACATAAGGTTCTAATTTCATTCATTGGCCTGTGACAGGTTTATCAGCATCACGTGTATAAAGGACTGCCCTTTCCTAAGGCATGTTCTTAAAATCTTTGTGAAACATTTATTTTATTCCTAGACATTCTCTCTTACACTGATCTATGTGTAACTTTTTATGCCCAAACCATATATTTTTATTTTAAAGAGAAAATAAATAAAAACCAATGACACAAAATTTCAAAACAAGATAATACAAATTTAACAATGGTTAATATTAAATATTATCTTCATAGTAGTTGTTTAGATTACAAGATATAGGCATGCATAATTGATCAAACAACATAAGCACAAACTTTTTCAATGAATTAAAAGAAATCAATAGTATAACTATCTTAACTATCTTTTCCATTTCTGCTTTTCTTTTGCACCCATATCAGTTGTTCTTTCCTTTTGAGCAGTTTCTTTCCCTTTCACAATATCTATTTTAGATTTTAGATTTTTATTTACTATTTCAATTTCTTACACTAAGGAAACAATATGATGTTTACACATGTGAGTTTGATTTATTTCACTTATGAATATGGTCTTAAGTTGCATCCATTTACCTATAAAAGTCTCAAATGTATCCTTCTTTATAACTAAGTAGTACTCCAATGTATAAAAAGACCTTATCTTTTTTATCCATTTATCAGTTGACAGTTATTTGGATTGTTTCCAAGATTTAGCTATTACAAACAGTGCAATTATAAACATGGGTGCACATATATTGCTGTGGTATGGAGTTTTCATTCTTCTGGGAAGATACTCAAAAGGGGAATAGCTGGCTCAAATGGGACCTCTAATTCTAGTTATTTTGAGGAATCTCCACACTGATTTCCACAGTGGTTGCACCAGTCTACACTCACCAGCAGAGAAGAGGTGTTCCTTTTTCCCCACAGTCCCATGAACATTTGTTATTGGTTGATTTCTTAATAATAATCAATCTTTCTGGCATGAGATGGAATCTCCATGCTGTATTAATTTGCATTTCTTGAAAGACCAATGATGTTGAACATTTTTTCATAGATTTTTTTGAGATTTGTATTTCCTCTTCTGAGAAGTTTGTGTTCATCTTAGATGTCCATTTTTGGATTGGGTCTTTGAATTTGAGGAGTCTAATTTCTTTCAGTTCTTTATATGTTTTAAATAGAAGTCTGAAGGAAAACTGGCTAGAATCTTTTTCTACCCTGTGGGTTTTCTTTTCACTGTGTTGGTGATTTCTTTTGATGTGTGAAAGTGTTTTTATAATAAGATGAGGCCCCAGCTGTTCATTCTTTGAAATACTTTCCATGTAGTTTGGTTTTGCTCATGAACTCACTGCCTACTCCTATCTTCAAGATTTCTACCTATTTTTTCTTCCAGTAGATTTAGTATTTGTGCTTTAATATTTAGATCTTTGATCCATTTTGACTTTAGCTTAAGGCGTTGTGATAGACATGAGTCTAGTTTTATTCTTTGGCATGTGGAAACCCAGTTTTTCCAGCACCATTTTTTAAAAAGGTTAGTTTTCTTTCAGTGAACATGTTTGGACCCTTTATCAAAGATAAGGTGGCTGAATGTATTTGTAATTGTGCTGCATCTTTTAATCTCTTCCACTGACCTGCAGGTTTCTTTTTTTTCCCTTTGCTAGTACTATGCTGATTTTATCATACTAGTTTGGAGTATAATTTCAAGTTAGGGGTTATGATGAGTCCTGCTTTGCCTTTGTTACCCAGGATTACCTTTGCTAATCTAGGCCTCTTCTGTTTCCAAATGAATTTTAGGAATCTTTTCTCTAGATTTGTGAGGTATGCTGATGGTATTTTGATTGGGGTTGCATTAAATCTGTGTCACACTTTTGGGAGCATGCCTATTTTCACAATGTTGGTTCTTCCTGTACATGAGCAGGGGATGTCTTTCCATTATCTGATATCCTCTTTGACCTCAGTTTTCAGAGTGTTGTAAGTTTCAATGTACAGATCTTTTATTTCCTTTATTAGATAGCTTCCTGTTTTTTTTTTATGCTATTGTGAAGGTTTTTGTTTCCCTAATTTCTCCAGGTGAGTTTGTTGTTTGTTTACAAGAATACTATTGATTTTCGAGTGTTGACTTTGTATTCAGCTATGCTACTTAATTAAGTTATTAAATCTCTAAGTCTTTTGTTGAAGTTTTTGGGGTCTTCTATGTAAAGTGTCATTTCATCTATAAATAATAATTTACTTCTTCCTTTACTATTCATATTTGTTTTATTTCTCTCTGTTGTCTAATTGCTCTGACTAATGTTTCTAGAACTATATTGAAAAAAGAAGTGGTAATAGTAGATATCCTTGCCTTATTCTTGATTTTAGAGGTGAAGATTTGAATTTTTGTCCACTTAGTATGATGTTGATTATTGCTTTTTCATAGATGGCTTTTAACAGATTGAGGTAAAGATAATCTATTCTGATTTTCTGTAGGGTATTAATCATGAATGAGCATTGAACATTGTCAAAAGCTTTTTCTGTATCACTTGAGATGATCATGTGATTTTTGTCTTTGACTCTGTTGCGTTTATTGATTTCCATATGTTGGACCATCCCTTCATTCCTGGGATGAATCCCACTTGGTCATGGTGCAAAATCTTCTTAATGATTTACTGCATTCTGTTTACTAGTGTTTTACTGAGGAATGTTGCAGTTATGTTCATTAGGGAGATCTGCCTGTAGTTTTCTTTATTGGCTGAGTCTTTCACTGGTTTTGATATTGAAGTAATACCTGCCTCCAAGAATGACTTGGGGAGAATTGCTTCCCTTTCAATTTCATTAAACGGTTTGAGGAATATTGGCACTGAATCTCCTCTAAATTTCTTGTAAAATTCAACCGTGAACCAATCAGGACCTGTGATTTTCTTTGTTGGTCAGTTTTTCATTACATGTGCAATTTTATTAACTGGTATTGAGTTATTCAGAATTTTTATATCTTCTTGATTCAGCTTTGGTAATTCATATGTTTTCAAGAATCTGTCTGTTTCTTCTGTGTTTTTTATTCAATGCAAGGAAAGATTTTTAGGGTAAGTACTGATGATCTTATGAATTTCCATAGGATCTTTAGTGATTTCACCCTCTTCACTCTTTATTGAATGAATTTGAGATTTTTCTTTCCTTTTTTTGATAAGGTTGGCTTGGGATTTATCAACTTAATTTATTCTTACAAAGAACCATCTCTTTGCCTTTAATCTCAGCACTCAGGAGGCTGAGGTAGGCAGAGCGTTGTGAGTTCGAGGCCGGCTTGGGCTACAACGCTAGCACAAGGCTGGCCTGAGCTACACAGTGAGACCCTGCCTCAAAAAACTGGGGCTGGGAGTTTGGCTCAGTGGCTTAAGCGCCTGCCTTAGCAGTTGCGAGGTTGTGAGTTCGATCCCTGGTGCCACAAAAAAAAAAAAAATAAATAAATAAATAAAAAAAAAATAAAGAACCATCTCTTTGATTCATTAACTCTTTGTATTGCTTGCTTGGTCTCAATTGCATCCATTTCTGCTGTGATGTTTAGAATTTTCTCCTTTGCATGGGCTTTAGGCTTGACTTGCTCTTTTTATTTTTTATTTTTTATTTTTATTTTTATTTTTCAGGAAGCATGAGGAACGCATTAGGTTGTTTATTTCTGCTCAATCTATTTTCCTGATGTGAGAATATACCATTATAAGTTTTCCTCTTAGGACTACTTTCATTGTGTCCCACAGGTTCTGGAAGTTTTATTTACATTTTTGTTTTATTGTAGATATTGTTTAATTTCTTCTTTGATTTCATCTGTGACTCATTGGTTGTTCAGGAGGGTGTTACTGAATTTCCATGTGTTTATGGAGTTTTTAATGGTTTCTTTTGCCATTAATTCCCAATTTTATTGCACTATGATCAGATAGTATGCATGGGATAATTTCAATTCCCTTGCATTTAGACATGTTCTATGAGCTAGTGCATGTGTGCTTTTAGAGAACATCCCATGTGTAGCTGAGAGGATGTTGGGTGGAATACTGTAAATGTGTACTAAGTCTATTTGTTCATAAGTTTGGTTCAGTTCTGATATTTTTTTGCTGAATTTTTCTCTAGTTGATTTATCTCCTTGTGACAGTGGGGTGTTAAGGTCCCACCTTACTATTATGTTATTGGTTATTTGATTTTTCACGTTTATTCATATTTATGATATATATTTGTGTGCTCCTGTATTTGGTTTATATACATTTGAGATTATTATCTCTTCCTCTTGAATTTTTCCCCTAACAAGCATGTAGTGACATTCTTTGTCTCTTTTGTTCATTCTTTTTTGAAGTTCACATTGTCTGCAAATAGAACAGTTACCCCAGCTTTTTTCCGAGTTCCTGTCATATGGAGTATTGTATTCCATCCTTTGATTTTTTTAGTCTATGAATTTCCTTTTGAGTTAAATTTATTTCACGTGTATAATATATTGTTGGATCTTGTTTCTTGATCCATTCTGCCAGCTGTTTCTTTTGATTGCTGATTTTAGTTCATTTACATTGATGGCAATAACAGATGTATATTGGCTTGTCTTTGCCATGTTATTTTCCTGCTGTTAGTTCTCTAGTTTTTCCCTCTGTTTAATTGCTTGCCTTGCTTGGTGGTTTCTTTCTGTTGTTGTTTTTGGGATTGTGGTCACTTTAGTCTCTGTCTAGATATCTGTAAGTACCCTTTGTAGTGTTGATTTGGTAATCACTAATTTCTTCAGTTATTCTTTGTCATAGAAGTATCTTATTTCTCCATTAATTTTGAAAGATAGTTTTTCAGGGTACATCAATCTGGGTTGGAAGTTATTTTCTTTCAGGACTTGAAATATTTTACTCCAAGCTCTTCTTGACTTGAGGGTGTGTGTTTAGAAGTCTGCCATGATTCTGATGGGTATTTCTTTAAAGATGATCTGTCTCTTTTCTCTAATAGCTTTAAATATTCTGTACTTTTACTGAATTTCTGGAATCTTGATTCTTATACATTGGAGTGTAGATTTATTTTGATTATGGCTAATCGGAATTCCATATGCCTCATGTGTCTGTATGTCAGATTCCTTTCCCATACTGGGCATATTTTCTGCTATTACTTCTACAAATAACTTTTGATGTTATTTGTGTCACTGCCTGATTTTTCATTGACACTAATTATTGTGATAATTTTTTCCTTTGCATCATCTTGCAACTGTTGAATGGTTATTTCCTGATCTTTTTTGTATTTTCAGGAGATCTTTCCTTTCATGGTCACTAGTTACAGTCCTTACCTCAATGTCTGAATGTCTGTCTTCAGTTTTGTTCAAGCATTTTTGCCAGTTTTCAATGAAAATTTTAATTCCCTGGTTATTTGTTTGAATCCATCTCATGTATTCTGTTTCTTTCCTAGATTGATCATTCACTATGGAATGATGATAGTTATGATCAATGGATGGAATCTCATCATGATGAGTGGCTGAATCCCCTTCCTATCATCAGCTACATTTTTATCTACCTCTACTCTAGATTTGATGGCAAGTTCCTTTATAAATGTTGACATGTATTTTTTTTTAACCTGAGAAACTGTTTCTGATGATATTTCCCCTATTATCTCATGGATTGTTTGTTTACTTCAGTTGCTGTCATTTCAGAAATTTCAGGTGCATGTCTTCCAATTTATTCTATGTTGATGTCCCCCTGGACTTGTTCTGGTTGGGTGTGAAGCCTGAGATTGGATGTTGCTTTTTCATCTTGTCATTTTCATTTTTTATTTCAAAAGCTTTTTATTTTGTTTTCTATGATGATGCTTCCAGGTTTTTCTAGTTGGTAGCTATACCACTAATATTGAGATGTTTCTAGGAAAAGTCTGTTCTTTGGGGATGGCTTCTATGTAGATGATTCTTGGTTTGTGTCTGTTATAAGACCTTACCTTCCCAATTAATTAAGAGAGAGATTTTGGTATTTGTTTGGCTCAGTCCCTGGTCCTTTGGTATAGGGCTATGATGAAATTATTACTCATTGCTTCCCAGTGTTGTTGCAGAAGTAAGAATAACTGATTACAACAGATATGACACCCTAGCTAAAGTAGTAAAATTAGTTATAATAGTAGCATCAAATACAATTTAGAAAGGGACAAACTGTAGTAACTTTTGATTTTGTACTTTAGACCATAGGTGCAGAGTCTATAGTTATACAGCAGAATGGATTGTAAATTAAGTGTTTCCCATTAGTAGAGTTGTTTTATCTTGCAGTATAGAAATTTAGGGAGGATAGTGTACAAAACAAATATAGCTATAAAGGAAGTAGAAGCAAGGCTGGTGAAAAAAGGAAGATCATGCAAGGTTTGGAAAACTAGAGAAGGAGTGAAGGAGTAAAGAAGGAATGAAGGAGTAGTTGAGGGATTATCTGAACATGGTCTCTGGGTTTGGGGGATGGGATTAGTTTTCTGTGTTTGGAGTTCTCCCCAGTCATTTAGAAATGAGAGAAGAA